>JANIJG010006294.1:0-15900 GCA_024611175.1 Megaceryle torquata | reverse complement strand
ACTCCAGGAATCTCCTAGATTGTTTCCTGTCTGCTGTGTTATATTTCCAGCAGATATCTGGTAAGTTGAGGTCCCCCCCAAGAACTAGGGCTTGTGATTTTGCAGCTTCTGACAGTTGTCTATGGAACAATTCATCAACCTCTTCATCATGGTTGGGTGGTCTGTAACAAACTCCCAATGGTTTGTCTGCCTTGTTGGCCTTCCTCAACTTTACCCATAAACATTCAACCGGCCCATCACACTTGTTGACCTCCATGCAATCAAAACACTCCCTAATATAGAGACCCACCCCACTGCCCTTTCTATCTTGCCTATTCCATTTGTAGAGCTTATAGTCATTGCAGCACTCCACTCATGACAGTCATCCCACCATGTTTCTGCAATGGCGAATACATCATAGCAGTTGTGGTTCACAATGGCCTCCATCTCCTCCTGCTTGTTTCCCATACTGTGTGCATTAGTGTAAAGGCACTTGAGCCAGGCTAATGACTTAATTCCTAACAATGGCCTGCCACCCTTAAGCTCAACTCTAGCAGGCCTAGTTTTATCCCCTTTGCCCTTCAGACCTAGCTTAAAGCCCTTTCAATGAGCCCAGCCAGCTCATGCACAAGGATTCTTTTTGCCATTTGAGACAGATGAACTCCGTCTGTCGCCTGCAGACCCTGTGCAGTGTAAAGCTCCCTATGCTCAAAAAACATGAGAGGGTCTCTGTGTGTGTATGCATTTAGAACACACAAACTATGTCAGTGTTTCTTCTTCACTGACAATTTAAGTAAGAATTGAGGCTTCTTTGGGATGCAGCTTCCAGTTAATTTTAGAACTCAGTTGATTTGAGCACCTTCTAACTCCAAAAAAAACAATCACTTACAGCATAGAGACCCTATCAATCATAGCAAGGTTTGCATGCTTATTTATCTAGCTTGTAATTAAAGGCAGCTAAAAATATCATGCATGAATGGCAAGTTTCTACATTTTATTTAGCTCATCTCCTTCAGAGAGAAGACACAAGTCCCATCAATCACACAGTTAGTAACTGAAGTCATTATCACCAAAATTAAGGCAATTATATACAAATGAATATAAATGAATCTTCCAGTCAAAATCCAGGTCAGTTTCCAAGAATTTTAATAAAAATATAGAGAAGTCCTATTTCCCATTTAATCTTCTGTCAAATAATCAGTACCAGAAAGGACACACCTTTTGTATTAAGTCAATATCATGGATCAAGGTTTTAATGAAATTAATAGCAGCATTTTTCCAGCATGGTGCAAAATGATGTGTTAATTAACACTGTTCTCACAAAAAGTGACACAATGTTACATTAGCTCAACTTTGAAGTTGTCATTTCCAGTTGCCATTACCTCTACTATAAAGAGAAAATCTTTATTAACTTAATAAACTTCATTATTTTAATATCTAAAAAAATACTATGATCTGAGTTTTCACAGATCAATATCTGTCACCCCCAAAGGAAAGACCACTAGTTTGTCCCCTTCTGTCTAACTCAAGTCGCATTCACTTACAGCCAAGCTAAAGGTAAGGGAAAATGGAATAAGTCAGAATAGCTTTCTTTGAACTGCGCTTCACCCCATGTCTTTGGAAATTATCTCAATAGTTTTAAGGTAGGTTCTGGAAACTGCAAACTCAACATGGATACACGGTACAATAGTAGATGTAACTACATCTCTGAATTATTTAAGGAGGTAGAAGATAAGGCATTTCAGGAAGCTATGATCAGACTTACAGGCCAATGGCTTTAGGAAAATTTTCCCAGCGTACATATCACCTTTTCATTTTAAAAATACACTAAAAAGATATCTAAATTTGCATGTATTTATCTATTTGCTGAAACTGAAAGCCATACTGGTGATAGCAACAATGAAGGTATAAATTTATACTTCTTCCATCATTAGCACAATTAAAAACGGGTGTGAAATACCTGTCATTGAAATGCAACCATCTTACAGGCAAATATTTAAAAAAGAGGGGAAAAAATAGACCTTTTTTTTTATATCCTTTACAAGATATTTATTCTTTTGACTAACTACATGGGCAGATGGAGTCACTGCTATGCTGATGTACACTTGAATAAGCCAGAGCAGATTCAAACTCTTTATTATTGTAAATATAGGGGGAAATTAGGTAGGCAGAATGTAATCACTCAAGATGGTGTTTTGTTAAATACAGGAGTGAATAAAATAATTGTTTATCCTGTAAATCAACAGTCCTTTGCTATTCTGAAATTACCTTATACGCAGCTTTAGCAATAAACAGGAAAGGAAACAAGAATTGTATACCTAACAGAGAACTCATGTTTCAGATCCAATCCTCAAATTAGCAAAAGTATCAAGAATATCAGTCTAACTTTATTTTGAAATGTGTAAAATGGAGATGGATTTCAGAACTAACATTTTTGTTTTTGTTTTTTTTTTTTTTTTCCCCATGATGGTTAAAGTAAAAGACTTATCTGTCTTGAGTCTAACATTACCATGTCTAAAACAATTTCAATTGATTAAATAAAATCCATGGGATGGGAAAAAAATGTATTGACTGTAAGTTTCTAAAGTTCCAAGAACAATTGCAAGTGACCCATGTGTGTTTATACTCTGTGAAAACACTAGCTGGGCTAATACTTCCTTTCATTTAATCTGATAACAGAATAAATTGTAGATAGATGTTTTGTTTTATAATAATTGACTGTCTTATTCAGTGAAAAGAAACACTTCTCAAAAATAACAACTGCTCATGGTCACAAGTATTCCCAGCTCATATTTTTTCCCTCTAATGGAAACAAAATTCTGTCTTTAACAACAAGATGTGCTTATAAATATTACATGTGACTCAGTCCTGCTGAGGAACACTTTCAAGCAAATAAGACAGAAAAAACTAGAGGGACAGGTAAGCAGCAGTGGGAGGAAACAATAATTTCAGAGTAAGTCTGAGGTTCTAGTTTCACAAGTATTTATTTTGGCATCAATGTTTGCTTGTAGATCAACTAAGCCTCACTGATTATCACTGTCTCATCTCACTCCCTCGGACAAACTAGTGAAATCACTGCTTGATGTCACACTGTGAACAAGATCAGAGAAGCTAATTTAGGTTAAAGAAACCTCACAGCTTTATGTTGTTATTTTTTGGGGGGCTTTTGGTGCTGAGGGAAATGACTGTTAAATGTATGGCTGCTTTAAACTTGCCCTGGGATTTCTGTATTGCTTTATATCATAGCAAGCAGGATGTTATATGTTAGTGTTTCAATTAAGTAGTTCAATAGTCACTTTAGATCAAGGTAAGTTAGTCATGGAATATTTGCAGTCCCACGGCAGTTTTCTCATTTTCCAGTACTGATTCAAACTGGAAAATCCAGCAAATCTCAATTAACTTAACAATTACTATTATTATTATTATTATTGATAGTATTACTGTTATAGACTTCTTTTTGACTATATATATAATTATAGCTTTTAAAAATACTGAACCTTTTGTACTACTAAGTGAAACTCAAACATGTAACAAAAGAGCATTCCACTTCAAAATCTCAGCAGGAAAAAGGTAGGCAGCTCCAAAATGAGTGCTTTGAACATTTTTTTTCCTTAACTAAGAAAATTGGTAAAATGGGCATTTACCTGTAAATTATTTTAGCTTTGATACACTGTAGTTCCACCTACCTCTAACTCCTATGTTTATGTGTTTTATAAAACTGCCACAGGTCTGTGACCACAGTTACTTTTGAGATGTATGGTCACATCTAACGAAGTAGTTGGCTTGTGGCTATTACGACAACAAAGCAAGATTTCACTTGTCTAAAAGCCTTTCATTTGCTGTGGGCAAAGGTCAGGGAAACAGAGAATTGCTAGTTACCGGCTGACATGTGACTACTTGTAACTCTTTAATAATTTCCTTGTGTTTGGTCTCTGTGTCTCCTGGTGATCAGCTCATATTTTCATAACAGCAGTATTAGTAATGACTATTGGGAGTGACATCCTGAACTACTGAATTCAGACTCTGTTAAGGTCAATAGCTACATGATATTACCCTTTCAGAAATGCTTTTGCTTGATCTTAAACTTTTTTTTTTGTCTGATACTATGTTTTGAGATTTTTTTTTTCTGATTCAAAGCCCGTATTTGTTTAGATCACGTTTTAATCCATTTTACTTAAATATTTATTTCTTCTATTTCCTCTTTTTTTCATTTTCTGAAACGAAGCAAATATTTTCTCAGACTCCACCTCAATAAGGTAGCAAAATAAGTTATTTTATTTTTCCTTATAAAGTTGCTCCTTTGTTCTCTTTAAAGTCCTACTGGACCATCAGTGCACAGTTTCATGTCTATTTCATCTTTCCTGTGCACACACTGGTAAGTCTTTACACGTTTGGTTTCACAATGCCATATGCAACCACATAAGTGTTGGAAATACTTCATCAGGTGTAGCCTAATGGATAATTCGATCTTTCCAGGATATATGACATTAATGACCCACAATCACTGTGTCCACCCAAGAGCTTTTCCTTTTTCATGCTTTTAATAGGTGAGTTCTCACAAAGTAGCAGTGATTATTTTCCTCTAGATACCCAAATTACTTTGTAATTTTACTCACTTTCTGCTTCTACTACTTCATTTGCCATAGATACCTGATACTTTTAAATGTTATTTTGAATATTCAGTACATCTCCTTTGTATTGTCTCTTGAGTCTTTGACAGTCATAACTGTTACTAATGTGCTTCTCCTTTTGTGCCAAATTTACAAATACAAATAATGACAAGAAAAAAAAAATCTTGTCTGATCTTCTTTCTCATCATCACTAGAATATGGAACTTTAATCTTACTCTTGAACTTTAGATGCCAGACCTAGATGTGATATTACACATTGGCAAGCTTGCCAATGCTATCTATGAAAGCAAAAATTTCACTGTTCTATTGGAAGTTTCCCTTGATATGAGTCCTTTCGCTTTCTCCCTGCCCTTTCCACACCACCTCTCCTGCCTCTAACTGACATTTGTTCCTTCAGTAACAGTGAAGAGATGCTATAATGGAGATGCTATAAAATTACTTCATGAACTTCCTCATGTAAGCCCATGATAGCACTGATCCACAATATTATTCCCCAGCTATCACAACAGAGGAAGGTATGAGGTGCCTGTGTAAGTTCTTTCTGTACTTTCATTTAATTGTAATGTTCTCCTCTCTAGTTGCATTTCAGTGGTAGGTACAGAGCTCCCTCTACACATTTTGTCAATCAGATAATACACTTTTGGAGCCTGCTAGATGCTGCTAGATGAAAGGTACTAGACAAACATAAGTCATTATCATTAACTGCTACAGCTCTCCACTACAGCTGAGAACCAAGAAACTAAACCAAGCTGTTAGGGACCATCTTAGTATTGATAAAAGAAAATAGTTGACATTTGCTGCTGGCAGTTTTATTTAGAGATATGTGTCTGCTAGTCTGAGAAAGATATCATCAGCTGTGTGAAGTCTGAGAGATCTCAGGGGAAGCAGAAAGAAGAAAGGCCTGTAAAGGACTGAGGTATTTTTGATTCCTGCTTAGAAAGAGAGAGAGATTCTAAAACACTAAAACAACTAATGGGACTTACTAGCAGACACTGGTAAAGGAACTGTAGGAAAATTTGATCCTCTCTGTTATGAGTTATGACCTTGAATATTACAGCTCCTGCATGAGTAACAGCATAGTTGTAAACAGAACTGCTTCAGACGTAATACCAGCATTGAATTCATCCCAGAAAGGGACAGATGTGGTTGTGCTTGAGAAAAGATCTAATCTGACCATGTTGTATCTCATTTGAAAACACTGGACCTGAATCACAGGTGAAGTTGGCTCTCATTCTTTAAAATATGCATCAGCTACAACATGTTACACATAAATGAAAATTATGAATGTGCTCCACTTGCAGGGGAGAAAATATGTAATTGCATTAACATTTGAGGCAAGAAGAAAATTCTAAATATTTTCTCTATACTTGTATCAAAAAGATGCCTACTCATGATTTCTATTTTCCTGATGTTACATTAAATTACCCTTAATTTTAATTGTTGGAGGGTTTCCCATAATTTCACTTCAAAACTCTTAGGAAAAACTTTCTCTTGAAACTCCATAAAAAGTGTCAGGCTTTCAGCACAGTTCCAAAGCAACTCAGTAAGCACATTTTTTGAGATGGGATGAGTGTGCCTTTGAATTCTGCCTATAAAAAAATCACCTTGTGCAGCTTTTTTTTTTTTTCCTGAGTTTTGGTGGTTTGTACTATGCAGGTTGTAATTCTACATTCCTCATCACAGTTTCTGAAGTCTTAGTTTGAATGCCAAAGATACTCTAGTAATTGAAGAAAGGAGGAGGATTTCACCTCAGTCATGCTTTTAAATATTGCTTGTTCCAAAAATATTGAAGTAGCTGCTCCCTGGTACCATAGTTCTATTTTTTTTGTTTCGTTGGGCTGTTCATATCAGTTCAGAACAAAGCTTTGTATCTGTAGACAGGTACATTAAATGACCTTCCAGAGAGCCATGTTTCCATTTCCCAAATAAAAATTTTCATATATAAGATTATATTAGAATTTATCATGAGTGATTCTGCTCAGTCTAGATCCACAATTTTAAGATAAATAAAATAGGCTAAGCTGCAGCCCAAGAGATCAGTAATAAAATCAGCTACTCTTTCATTTTTGTGCCAACAAACTTGCTGAGGGTACACTCTGCCCTGTCATGACCCTTGGTGAAGATATACTGACTCCTCCTGATCATAGAATCATTTAGGTTGGAAAATACTTTTAAGAACATCCACTCCAACCAGCAACCTAACTCTACCAAGTCCACTGATAAACCATGTCCCTAAGCACTATAACTACAAAACTTTTAAACAGTCATGGTGATTCGACCACTTCCCTGGGTGGCCTGTTCCAGTGAAGGATAACAATTGCAGTGAAGAAAGTTTTCCTAATATCCAACCTAAACCTCCCTGGGTGCAACTTGAGGCCATTTTCTCTTGTCCTATCTTATTTGTCCAAGCTTCTATTAGCTTGTTACTTATGAGAAGAGACCAGCACCCACCTCTCTACACCCTCCTTTCAGGTAGTTGTAGAGAGCAATAACATCTCCCCAGAGCCTCCTATTCTTCAGGCTAAATAGCCCCAGTTCCTTCAACCGTTTCTCTTAAAACTTGTGCTCTAGACCCTTCACCGGCTTAGTTGCCCTTCTCTGGACCCACTTCAGCATCTTGATGTCTTTTTTGTATTGAGATGCCCAAAACTGAAGACAGCATTTGAGGTGTGGCCTCACCAGTGCCAAGTACCAGGGGACTATCATTTCCCTAGTCCTGTTGGGATGGTGATGAAATTTCTTGTCCTGATTAATTTCTTGTCCTTAATGTGCCTGGAAATGTTTTCCAGGATTAGCTGCTCCATCACCTTCCCAGGGATTGAGGTGATGCTAACCAGTTTATATTCTCTGGGTGTTCCTTTTTGCCCTTCTTGAAGACAGGAATGACATTTCCTTTTTCCAGTCTATGAGCACTTTCCTCAGTCACTGTATTGAAAGATTATTGAGAGTGACCTTGCAATGACATCTGTTGGCTCCTTCAGCACTAGTTATCCCCATCAGGGATCATGGATTTACACATGTCCAATTTGCATAAGTATTCCCTGACCTAATCCTGTCCCACCAAAGAGACATCTTCCTTGCTCCAGCTCTACCCCTTGGTCTCTGGGATCTCAAATATCTGAAGGCCAGTGTTGCTAGTAAAGACTGAGAAAAAGTTGGCATTCAATACCTCAGCATTTTCCATGTCCTGTGTGATCAGGTCCCTCATCTCATCGAGCAATGGGCCCATATTTTCCCTAGTCTTCCTTCTGTCATCTATGTACTTACAGAAGACCTTCGTCTTGTCTTTGACATCCATGACCAGATTCAATTCTGTTTGGGCTTTAGCTTCCCTAACTTCACCCCTGAATGTTTGAACAATGTTTCTGCATTCCTCCCGCGTTACCTTTCTTGCTTCAACCCCCTGTATGCTTCCTTGTTGTATTTCAACACTCAAATGAGTAAAAACAAATGTAAATACTTTCAGGATTGAAAAAGAAATACATTTATTTGAAAATTATGGCATGTTTGAAATCCTAAAAGAATATAGGCCTCACATTTTCTTTTCAATAAAAAAGTACAATTAAAGACAATGGGAAAAATATGTATACTTCATTACTGATTCCTCAGCCTCTGTTAAAAATTCCTATTTTCTGTAAAAACTGCAGATGGTAACACTCATGGAATCAAATCTGTATGAGGACAGATGGAACTAACTACAATCTATTGCTTTGAAGAATTATTACACTAAAACACTATCTCATTACACCACCTTTACAGGGTTCTGAGACTTTGCTCAGTAACAAAATGGATATTTATGTTCATTGTGCTTTAAAAATCATATTTTAAAAGACTCTTAATGAAAGACAGTCTGTGACCTTTTAGCTGTTTCGTCGCTATTGTGGGAATGACTTTTTTATTTCATTGTAATTATTATGTTAGTAACTTCTGCTTTTTCTTTTTTTTAATTGACAGTAAGTATGATTAGGAATACAATAGCACCACCTGAGGCACAGTGGCTGCCTAGATGGCTTGTCAGTTCATAAATACAGGGTCAAATATAGCCTTGTTGTGAGTGAACATACTTTAATTATCTGTTATTTATTATAAGTTAAGTTCTGACAATATGCTTTACACTAATATGAAAAGAAAAAAAAATCAGTCCCACAAAGGATTCACAAACCAAGAAGCTATTTTTGCAATTCTAATTTATGTTCTGTTTAAAGTATGCACCCAATTAATTGAATCCTTTCAAAATTACAGGTAAAGAAGGCTAAGAAGGCTCAAAATCTGTTCTTACACTCATATATAGTTATCTCAGTAAAAAAAAACAACCCTCACTTTCCAGTGCATCGAAGACCCACAGTGGTTTTCTGCAAAGTGCTACGTGCCCATATACTGCCAAAAAAGCTAGTAAGCAAGAGACTCACAGGAGTTCGATGGTGAGATCTCTCTGTCCACAAGTGTGGCATCAAGGTGTTAAACCAGAGTAAACATGCAATTTATCTAAGTGGGTCAGATTTATTTTTCTTGTAATATCAGAGTGTACTGCCTAGAACACTACTCTTTCAGGTTCATGTGGGTAAACTTAGCTAAAGAGCTGACTGAGTACATAATGTGAAAAAACACAGAACTGCTGAGGTCAAGAGGGAGATCAGTCTGTTTTCACTTTTGTACTTTCTGTCTTAAATGAGCATCCTGTTGTTGATTTGAAGCCTACTTTTTGGGTATAGGTTTTGGTCCTTAATAGGGACACACAGAACAAGCATGGTATGCCAAGACCTGAAGGCTTCCGTAACCCTGTAAAGATTTTTGACCGTTCATGTTACCAGGGGAAATACAAAAATGCATGTAAAAACCAACTCGTATAAAATCCCTCCTAAATATACAGAATAATTCTCATTTTAGAGATAAGAAAATGAAGATAATTTCCTTGTGAAAATCAATGATGATTTGCAGACCTAAAAAAGTACACTGCAGCTGAGCATTTGCATTAGAATTTAAATTGGTGTGAAATTTGTTGTGAGTAGTCCTATTGGTAAACAGGAATTAAGCAATGATTAATTTGCACATTTTCTCAGATTTCAGACATCAGCAAAGCAATATTAGTTTGGTTTCATTCATAGGGGGGTTTTTTTAGCTTTTCTTTTGTTTGCTGTTATCCTTTGGATTCCTCCTTATTATCCATCCACCAAATGTTATTTCCTGTAAAACAGAACCATTTTCTTAAATAAACAGATCCTACCAATTCACTAAATGAGAGTAAGGACTAAAGAATAAGAAAAGAGTTTTCAAAAAGCAGATTCACTGTAATTTTACTTTCTATGAGCAGCATAGAACCGTGATAGATGAAATGTTATCCAAGATATCTCAGGCAGTTCTCCAATTAAAATATTATTCTAATGAAACATTTTCATTAAATGCTCTCCTACAGATTTATTTAATTGATTATTATTTTCTATATAAGGGGAAAAATCAAGCAGATTATGACAAAGTCAGTCATTATATTTCAAGTAGTATTTAAAGGTTGGCTACAAAGAAGATGGAGATTCCCTTTTTACAAAAAGTCACAGGGAAAAGATAAGAGATAATGGGTACAAGTTCCTCCTGGGGAGATTCTGATTGGACACAAGAGGAAATTTTTCCCAATAAGAACAATAAGCCATTGGAATAATCTCTCCAGGGCAGTGGTGGATTCCCCAACACTGGACTCTTTCAAAATTCATCTGGACAGGATGTTGGACCATCTTGTCTAGACTGTGCTTTTGCCAAGAAAGATTAATGAATGATCCTTGAGGTACCTTCCAACCTGGTATTCTATGACTATGTGATTATTTTGTCATATCTGCATTTTTCCTGCTAAATCACTTGCAGTTGAACAATGGCTAGATCAACACAGTCAAAATCCTTCTCTTCATCTGCTCCCTCTGCTACAGAAGAACAGTCCCTGATATCTTTCTCCTCATAGACTTTTAAATTATTATAAACATTAATGACAGAAATACACACCTCCTACCACCCTGCTGAGAATTTGGAAGAAGTTACGGTGAATTTCTGATCTAGTTCACTGTTCTATTTTTTTTCCTTCTTTCCTTCTTTCTTTCTTTCTTGCTTGTTTGCTTGCTTGACTTCTCCCTTGTTTTCTCACTTCCTCACTTTCTCTCACTCCCTCTTACTCACTTCGAATTCCCCAACCTGGTCTGCTTAAACAAACTTTCTTAAAGTGAAGAAAAAATTGTAAAGGGAAAATTTTAGGCTGATAAGACACACATAAAGTTATATATGAGGCAGGTTTTATATGGAGATATATATGAGACAGCCTAGGTTAAATGGGAGTACTACACTGAGTGCTTGCAAGTATCACATCTGTGACATTTATTTCACATTGTCTTCTGTATCCTCATTCTTATTTCTGTTAAATGACAGTAGAAGAAGACTTTGCAATGTTACTGATATTTGTGATTGTAATATCTTAAGCACGCAGCAGATCACAGAACATTATTGTAGTCTGTATAAATCTATGGTGTACCTATATCTTGCATAACATGTACTGCTCTGGTACACCTATCTGAAGTAAGATATAATATAAAAAGTGAAGAGAAGTGAAAGAAAGATGATCAGAAATATGTAACAGCTTTCATAAAAGGAGACAGTTAATAGACTAGAACTCAGTTTGCTAGCAATAAGAGGAAGACATTAATCACAGTGATGTGCTGCATAGCAGTAAGAACAATTATTCACTATTTGACACGGTACAAGAACCAAGGACAACCCAATGTATTATTAGGCAGAGTTGAAAGCAAACAAAAGTAAGTGCTTTTCACACAGTGCATCATTCAGCTGTGGAATGCATTGCCATAGATTGCTTTAGGAACAAAAGCTTGAATGATTTTTAAAAGGTCAGACCATTTCATTGGCTTGTATTAGAAACAGTGTGCCCAGCAGGACTAAAGAAGTGATTGTCCCCTTTTATTCAGCACTGGTGAGGCTGGACCTTGGCCACTGTGTTCAGGTTTGGGCCCCTGTATTGGATCTGACTGAGAAGTAGCCCTCATACTGCTTTGTATTAAGACCTAGAAAGGTGTTAACACACTTGTGTTGTGGCTGCTGCTGGGCAGGGCTCGCACAGCACCAAGGCTGTTTTTCCAACATTCCCCTGCAGTGGGATGGGTGGACAAGGGGGAGGGGACACAACTGGGACAGCTGACGCAAACTGACCAAAGGGATATTCCATACCATATGATGTCAGCTCAACAATAAAAGGTAGGAAATGGAGGAGGGGTGGGGACATCTGCTTGTTCTCCAGAGCAACCACTATGGATTTGGAGCCCTGCTCCCCAGAAAAGGGGCCAGACATCACCTGCTGATGGGAAGTAGAGAATAAAGCTTGGTTTATTTTGCTCCAGCACACATAGCCTTGCTTTGTTTTTCATTAAAATGCCTTTGTCTTAATCTATGAGTTTCATCTTATTTTCTTCCTCCTGGTTCAGCTGAGAGGAGGAAGAAGGGAGAGTCATAGAGCAGCTTGGTGGGCACCTGGCATCTAGCCAATGTCAAACCACCAAAGCCCTTCACTATAAGAAAGGCATTGAGATACTAGAGTGCGTCCAAAGAAGGGGAACAAGGCTGGTGAAGGGTCTAGAGAACAAGTCTTATGTGGAGTGGCTGAGTGACCTGTGATTGTTTAGCCTGGTGAAAAGGAGGATCAGAGGAGACCTTCTCACTCTCTAGAACTGTCTGAGGTTCTGAGGTTGTAGTGATGTGGGTGTTGGTCTGTTCTCCCAAGTAACAAGCGATAGGACAGGTGAAAATGTCCTGAAGTTGCATGAGGAAAGTTTTATATTGGACACTAGGAAAAAATTCTTCAGTATGAGAGTTGTGTAGTGGTACAATTCCCCCCTACTCATGTGCTGTTCAATACAGGGTGTGACTTACCTCTCCAGGCCACACAGAAATATACTGGAAAAGCATAGGTTGTGAAAGGTAGTATTTCAGAGGGTTAAGGCACCACCTTAGCAATCCTGCCTCCTGCCTCTTCTGTTCTCTGAGGACAATAACAATTACCTCATGCAGTGGACCAGAGCACTGAAGCATCCTTTTGTTGCACCTGGCTACTACTGCCCTTCTTATCATCTTGGATGATTGGTCAATTCTCTCATGACCTGCTGCACTTGTACTTGGGCTGCGGCCCAGAAGGGAACAGGACCCCAAGAGCCAGTAAGTTCTGGGCATGTGCAACTGATGGAAAATACCAGGACCCATAAGTTCTGGGCATGTGCAAACCAGAATATTGCAACACTTGAGCTAGGCTGAAATGGAAAAGTACCTGACAAAATTAATTTATCTTGAACCCCATAAATAGAGACCCAAAATAAGACCCTTTGAGATCTCCTGAATTGCAGTGGGATGCATCCAGCATTTCCCATGAGTTGGGGTGACTCTCAGGACCACCTGCCAACGAAGTAAACTCAAGGTCTGGGCAAAATCACCACCACGAGGCTCAACTCCTGACATTGAAAAATCTGATGCATTGTGGGTATTTGCTCTAAGCTCGAAGAGGGAAAATTTTACTATAAGTTAGTCCCTTTTACCTACATTTCTACTTGTCTAGGTATTTGATTTTATGCATTTGTTTTTATGAGTCTGGGTATCTTCACATTTCACTGGCCAAGTATTTCTGTGTCTGTATGCTTTGTGTTTATGCATATACACACGCCTTGGTTTGAGGTACCTTGTAGTAAGTTAGCGTCAATCTTGTCATCCTTGAACCTGTAATTAAGTTGCTGTTTTATTCAATCAGTTGTTATAGTAAGTGCTGTTAAATTCAGCCTTTGATTTATCTCATTTTATTAATAAATCTTAAATTGGTGATAAATCAAACTGTGTCAAACATATTCAACCACAACAGGTAATTAATCATTGGAACAGGCTGCCCAGGGAAGTGCTTCAGTTGCCCCCCTGAAGGTATTTAAAAGATGTGCAGATGTGGTACTCAATGATATGGTTTAGTACTGGACTTGGCAGTGCTAGGTTTATAGTTGGGCTCAATGATCTTAAAGCTGTTTTCCAACCTAACAAATTATACAAATCTATGATTCTATGATGGGAATAAATCTGGTGGTGGTGGTAAAACATGGTTCAGATGTATTCTCCATCCCAAATGATTAAATACCAGAACCTGGTAGGCAGTATGTGAAAAGAAAGATCTATCTGAAATATGTTTGTTTCTTTTTTTCCTTGTTTGATCAGCCTCTTGTTACCAAGACATTCTCAAAGATGGAAAGCTGGGCTAGGTAGTTATTTGTTCTAACTCAGAAAGGTTCATTTTATATTCTCTGTTATTTTGTCACTAAAATAGATATTATACTTCTGAAATATATTGTTTTATTAGGGAAATACACAGCTAGTTCAATGACAGCTACCTGAACTAAAGTCTCATAGAATCATAGAGTGGTAGATGTTGGAAAGGTCTTCTGGAGATCATCAAGTCCAATCCCCCCATCAGAGCAGGATCATGCAGGGCAGGATACACAGGAAGAGATCTAGTTATGTTTTGAAACTCTTCAGAGAAAGAGACTCCACAACCTCTCTGGGCAGCCTGTTCCAGGGCTCTGTCACCCTCACAGGAAAGAAATTTTTCCTCATGTTGAGGTGGAATTGTCTGCATTCCAGTTTGTAATCATTGACCCTTGTTCTATAACAGGACACCACTGAAAAGAGACTGGCCTCTTCTACTTGACACCCACCCTTCAGATATTTGTCAACATTAATAAGATCCCCTTTCACTCTTCTCTAGGCTAAACAGCTCCAGGGCTCTCAGACTTTCCTCATCAGAGAGATATTCCACTTTCTAAATCATCCTTGTAGCCTCCGTTGGACCCTCTCTAGTATTTCCCTTTCCCTCTTTTACTGGGGAGCCCAGAACTGGACATTTTCTAGATGTGGTCTCATTAAGGCAGAGTAGAGGGGGAGGAGAACCTCCCTTGACCTGCTGGACACACTCTTTATGCATCCCAGGATACCTTTGGCCTTCCTGGCCATGAGGGTACATTGCTGTCCCATGGATAGATTATTTTCCACCTGGGCTCCAAGGTCCTCTCTGTGGAGCTGCTTTCCAGCAGGTCAACCCCTAACCTGTACTGACGCATGGTGTTATTCCTTCCCAGGTGTAGGACTCTACACTTGCCCTTGTTGAACTTTATGAGGTTCCTCTTTACCTAGCTCTCCAGTCTGTCCAGACCTTTCTGGATGGCAGCACTGCCTTACAGTGTATCATCCACTCCTCCCAGTTTCGTATCATCAGCAAACTTACTGAGGATATGCTCTGTCCATTCACCTGGGTCATTGATGAAGACGCTGAATAATACTGGACCCAGTACTGATCCCGGGGGAACACTTCTAGCTGTACAGGTCTCCAACTGTACACTGTACCACTGATCATGACCCTCTGAGTTCTATTGTTCAGCCAGTTCTCAACCCATCTCACAGTCCCCTCCTCTAACTAACACTTCCTGAGCTTACCCATGAGTATGTTATGGGAAACTGTGTCAAAAGCCTTGATGAAGTCAAGATAGACATCATCCACTTCTCTCCCTGCATCTACCCATTCAGTCACACCGTCATAGAAGGCTATCAGATTAGTTAAACATGACTTCCCTTTAGGAAATCTATGCTGACTACTCTTGATAACCTTCTTTTCTTCCATGTGATGAGATATGATCTCTACAATGCCACTATTTCATTCACTAGTATATGTACAGTGATGTCATTTTTAGTTCAGATTTCTACATCAGCTGCTAATTCCTACTTCACAGACAGCTGATTAAAGACCTAGACTCTAGGAGATGAGAAAATCTAAAAGGAGAAAAGGAATTTGTTTCTTTCTGTTTCTTGCCCTCTGTTGTTCCTTCTGTGCCATGAAGACAGATGAAGTGGGATATTGTTTGTAGTAAAACACACACAGTGAAGTGTTTGTATGCATGCTACATGACAAAACTTTCATTATAGTCCTTGAAGAGGACATAGTTGACTGAAAAGAGATGTCTAATGTCATGCCCTAGATTGCTGGTCTCCCAACTGGTATATGCAAGACAACCCATTTAAATGTGGGAAGAAAGTATATTTTTTCTATTATTGATAAATAAAATATTTTAAATAGTGTTTATTTAATCTTTATCTCACTCTTTCCTAATTTCTACTTTTGTGTATGTTTTGTAATGTACATAATATATAAGTGAAGCAGTACATGTATATATTTTAATAATAAATAAATAAATATATATTGGGGGTGCATGCTCAAAAATTTTTATTT
>JANIJG010006293.1:18013-50078 GCA_024611175.1 Megaceryle torquata | reverse complement strand
GGTGTCTGTAGCAGTGCCGGCGTGGTGGTCTGTGTTGTGCTGTGTGGGGGCGTGGTGGCTGCTGCCGTCGTGGGCGGGGGGGGGGGGGTGGGGGGGGTGGGTGGAAGGAAAGAGAGAGAGGCATTTTTAACTCATTACTTCCATCTTCTTGGGCAAAGACTACTGTGTTGGAAGCCACAAGTCAAATCCTGGGCAGAACCTGAATTTGGGCAACAGAGCTTTCAATTACAAGTTAAGAACAAGATGATACTTCTGGCCTTCAGGAGCAAAAGACAAAATCTTGACTCAACTTTCAGCTTTACTTTTGTGTGCTTACCATCCTTCCTTTCCACCTCTAAACTGTCAGAACTCGCTATTTCTACTTAAGACAGTCTTATTTCAGCATACAGAAACTTAGTTCAGGTACTTCTAAATAGAATTGTAATGTGCTATATGATATCCACTGAAAAGCATTTAAAATCTCAAAGGTGGGGAGAATGGGGAGGAAGATGGAAAAAGTGAATGCATATTAAAAGTCATATTGGCCAGAAATGCTTGCATTAAAAAAAAATATATGATGGAGACACTACTGTTATAAAGTACTGATTTTAAAAATATTTAGCTAGACGGTTATTTGGCCTTTAATAAAAGAACATATTTGATACATTTTTATCAAGCTGTGTGAATACCTTTTTTTTTTTTTTATTCCATATAATGTGCACAAAAATGGGTGCAGGGATAGGAAGTGGCTTTTTATTTTAAATCTACAGCCTTACTCTGTGTCTCCGATTCCCTGTGCACTTCCAAGTCCCACTCTTGTCCAATAAAAACAGAAGCAAAAATAAGGTACCTCTTGCTGCATAATGTTCACAATTACTGGAAACACTAACTTTTTTCTACCCAAAGGGTAGGTGACTGCTAAAACTTGTCACAGCAAAAAAGTCCGTATGTTTGAAACTGTTTTCCTGAATTACCAGAAACCTTTCTATTTCAAAAGGAAAAGCATGACAAGCAAAGGTTAGTTTATTGACCAAAACAAATACTAGTATAAGAGCACAATCACAAGATTAATAGCCTGAACTCATAAGTGGTTTTGTACAACTTACAAAAATATGAAGCCTACTGTGCATATAACAGAACTATGTTTGAGCAAGCAGTACAAGTAGAAAGCAAAATTAAAGAATACTTAATGAACTTTTGCTGATATGACATAGAATTGAAATATGTTATTTACTTTAAATTTAACACAGTAATTTGTTTGTGGGCAATACACTTTAGACCAGGAAGAAAAAAGCTAATTGAAACAAGTCAAAATCCTCAAAGTACAACATCAAAACAAAAAGAATCCATTGGATGGAAGTCCTAGTTTCTCTTATTTTAACTTCTCTACAGAAAGCAAAGCTCTAAGTCCTGGTTTTCCGGTTTTCTGTTTGAATCAGAATGAATTAAAAACACCCACAAGATTTGTATTTCTGCTTTTAGAAATACAGAATTTGGAAATATTTCTGCTTTTAGAAAAAATGGCATCTTTTCTGCCAGTTGATAGCAGGTTTCCTACAAAAGATTCCCCCCCTACCCCAGCCCCATGAAACAGACAGTACAATCTGAATCATGTACAACTGTGTGCTATTTCAATATTCATTTTACTAGCTCTAGGTCACACTTCTTTCAGAAAGGAATCCTTGACATGTTCCCAATGTTTATGTGCAACACCTTCAGGGCCTTACGTCTCTTCTCCCCTAGCTCCTAATCTATGAGGACAAAGCCAGTTTTGTCTTTTGCTTCTTTATGCTAAATGCAGAGGAATGAGGGGAACGACAAGCAGAGAAGAGAAAGGCATCCACAGGAGTACAATCTAGTTTCTTACTTCTGCTTCACGAAGCAATAGCAGTACCTACAACTGCCTTCTGCATAATACCTGCCCAAACTGTATGTAGCCTACACACTAGTCGCTGTCTGGCAACCTGCACCTACCTCAGAGGCAGAGTCAAGATTCACAGCTTCTTTCCAATTGAAAAGGCCACACTATTACCTCTGCATTGCTGGCAGGCTACAGGCAAGGTCTGCAAAAATACTTGTAACCTATATGCCATGCAGCCATGGCCTGAACATTCAATGGGAAGTTCTTCACTTTAAAGGCCATCATAACAGCTCAATCTATTTTAAAATCTCATAGTCCTTTAAAAGAAAGTGATCAGCAAAACTTCTACAGTGTTTTAAGCCCACAACCTCCCACTCACCTGTCAGAGACAAATCAATGCCTTTGTAGAGGCACACTGAAGAACCAGCTCCCATCCAAATACATGTTTATACTTCATCTTAAAAACAATGCTGGAAGTTTCTACTTGACCATTTACTGATACCAAAATTCTCTTTGTATGAATAAAGTCTACAAACAAGTCACATGTATTCAGAATCAAGATATTAGCCTTCCTTTGCAGAAACCAAGTCCTCAGCCTGAGAACAGAGACTAATTTCTTATTAATTAGGTCCAGAGAATGTTGCCACCAAAAGAGTGTGTGCTACATTTCTCTTCATGTTCTGTTGTCTTTCACATGCTTTTCCAGTAGCAGTGAAGCTCCAGAGCAGGTGAAATGACTTGTTAATCTGCCAAAAACTTGTTCCAGGCAAAGTATTTGTGTGGGGGGTGGTGTGTGTATGTGGAGAGAGTAGTTTCCTGTACATTAAGACCATGTTTTCTGCATTAAGTGTATTAACTTGAAACTACATTCAAAGGTGTTCATGGATACTACTACTACAGAGTAGTATCCATGCAGTAGCTGAAAAGATCAACAACTTGACTCCAATCCATTTAATCCTGACCCTTAGCCTCAATCTGCATTATTGTGATAAGGCCCTGGTGCACCTCAGATTATTTTTTAAACGGTTAGTCTTTCAGCCACACTAGCACTCTGATACTCAAGTTCATCATATAAATGCACAAAGATTATCAGAGGCTTCAAAGAGAAATGAGAAGGTCTTCATATTTCAGCAACCATGAGTTTCCCTTATACTGAGCTGCTCATGTACCCATAGCCTGACAACAAACAGTTCCTATCTTTGGAATCAAACTTGCTTTTTATTACTCAATTTTCCACCCTCTGCCCTAACAAAAACTTGACAAAAGTAACTTGACTTGAGTACCAGTAGCTGAGACCGTCAATGTTGTGCAATATGACCTGCCTACTTGTTTCCCTTGTGTTAAGTTCAAATTTCAGAAGATAAGTGACTGCAAAAGGTCAATGCAAGTGTTGGAATTTCAGTCCAATAAGCAAGTCCTTAAGTGTTAGGGTCCTGCTCATAATGCTGGTAGTAAGGTCTGCAGGTGGTACCATTTCAGGCCCTGCTAAGAAAAAAAATCCCTTCTTTGTATTTGCAAAAGCAGGCTGTTTGCAGCATTAGTTAGTATTTTTAAAAAGCTCCAAATTAACAGATCCCAGAAGAAAGCTCCGTATTCATAATCACATACGGATCATAGCAGAGGGAAACTAATGGAATGAAGGCCATACAACGTTTTTTGAGACTAAAGAGCAATCACATGAACTCATCTAATTCTACTTTAACCTGTGATCTTCAGAGCAAGTACATAGAGTAATTCTGTACATTACTAGAATATGTCACCAACTATTTTGACATATCCAGGATGCCAGACTTATTTTCTAAGTGAATATACTGAAACTCTCTAGTAAAAATTCTAATACCTGCAATTCTTGTCTGTCACCTTTATGACCTTTCAGCAACAACAGTAATTGTAGAGGTAAAAAATGGTAATAGTGAACTGCAGCATTTAGTATCTTCATGTCATTACGTACAAAGTTAAAGACAAAACAAAAAAACAAAAAACCCCAAAAAACCAAACAAACAAACCAATCAAACTTTTCATCTAAAAGCAAGAAAAAATACTAAATTTGAAGCAAAGACCATCTCCAGCCCACACAAAACAAATGTTGTTCTATTTTTACTATAATTTCAAATGCAAAATTTTCAAATTGTAGGTATTTTTATTAAAGCTATTGAATTAAATCCAAATGTTTCACAAGATTTGGGCCTCTGCACAAGTGATATGCATGCAAGCTGGATGTAAAAAGACAATTATTTAGTACAGGAATAGAGAACTCCTTTGTCTCAATGTACTAGTTTAAAGCAAGCAGTGATTTATGTAACGAAAAACCCAGGTTCTAGAGAAGAGGATGAAATACAGCAAAGATATGCAACCCCCACTCTACACATTAATACAGTACCTGGGCGCTGAATCTGTGAACATCATCAGAGGCACTGACTAGATCAATGGAAGACATGGAGGAAGAGCGACTATAGGGCTACCAGAGACAGACAAAGAAAAAACCAAGTAATCAGAACAAAGGCACAACAGAGCATTCAGTACCAACTTGCAAGCACAAGATAATGAAGAAAAGGAAAACAAAAGCACCAAAAGCAGCAAGCACAGCAGCGAATGCTGATTTCATGCACCTATTATATATTATGCTCTCAGTGTAGCCTTGAGAGGAGCACAGTGTTTCCAGTAACACTAAAAAAAGGTCAACTAATCCTGATACAAGCAACTGGTTTTTCTTTTTTGGGGGTTTTGTTTTGTTCTTTTATAAAAATCAATGCAATGAATTTTGGTGAAGCTGTCTTAAAAGCACTGAAGTTAGGCAGTTGGGATTTCTCCTTTATTATCTAAATGACAAGCTTGATACAAGTTAAGTGTATTCTAAACAAATACTTAAATCAGTCTTTTTAAAGCCAAGGCAGAGAACAGTCCTTCCCCAATTCCAGCTACTTCATTTGAAAACGAGTAAACCATTGAAAGTTGTTAGAAACACCTCAAAAAAATCTCACCTACCCAGACAAAATATTATATAGTAATATCATAAGTAAACCCATTACCCAGAAGAGATGATGAGAAATCTTACCTTTTGGACAAATCGATGAGTCTCCACAGCAGAATATGCATCTCCAGAAGGTAAGGATGTTGGCCAGTGTAATCTAACCTTTTCACTTTGGGACTGCAACAAAACAGATTTAACTAGTAGTAGTCAGCTGCTACTGGGTGGACTGTGAAACAGAGTGAGTCATCCTCAATCTACATAGTTACTACAACTACTAATGCTGTGCATGACAGGCATGAAGCTGTCATTCTGCTGGAATTCTCAGCAAGTGAATGGGCCTGAAGACTGAATTAATCAGTCAAGGTGCATTTCTGAGTCAAGGAAAATAGATGGGCAGTAGTAGAACAGTCAGCTCAAAACTTTCAGTCTCTCCTGAGAGACCCCAACATAGGTAAACTGTTGGGCACTGTATGTCTACTGGAAAGACACAACTCTTAACCAAGTAATTGTATTCACTATATTCATAAGCCTAAACATTTTTAAGATAAAGGATGCACCACTTTGTTACTCCCTCTCATTTTATATACTCCTGTGTTTTCATAGTCTACATATTCCCTCACATGCATCTTACCCCTTTTTGATCCTCATCACTAGAGTATATTCAAGAAATGAGTTAGAGAAGTAGTCAGAGCCTACAGAATTAAAATCAAACACCAACAGAACTATGTCTTTTCTATTTCACATACTGCTACAGTCAAAATAAGTTTCAGAGCAACAATTAGGTTTTGTGAAATGGCTGCAGTGTTTGATAATTCTTATTTGCACAAGGCATCAATTACATAGAAAGATAAGTTTTATACAGGACATTTAGGAATTAGAAACTAGAGACACTCAATTAGCTTATACTATCCTTTTCTATGTAAGCTGTGAAGTCACTTTCTCAGAATCAGTGTTAAGCAGCAATATTTAACTGTAAAAATATTAAGTGAATTCCCCTTATCAGTGTCATAGAGTAAAAAGGCTAGAGCTGTAGGAGATGCACCCCAGGACTGAGTTTAGGTCAGAAGTCTCTGACGAAATGGCCTTCATTAAGACATTTTTGAAGTATCAGTACCTGTTCTTCCATTTTATCCTGTCTATCGAGAGCAGCTTCAACAGCATCAAAGAACTCTTCTTCATTAATCAGACTATTAGGACCCTCCTACAGGAAAAGAAACAAAACTAATTCAAACCATGAAACGTGAGTGTTCCACTTTAGTCTGATAATTAGAAATAAATTATTTCATATTATGCATATAACTGATAGAAGATTGCTTCTGTAGGCCTGATATATTTTCACCAATATTCTTAGATTACAATTCCTCTAAAACCCTACTTGTTAAAGGAAGTTACTCCTAAGAACAATTTAGGGATAGCTGCATAAAGAAGGAAAAAACAATCAAACAGGAAACTGAGTAACAGTGTCAATATGCTTTGACATCAGATTTAGGTTTTAATTGGAATGTACCTTCTCTCAAAAATATTTATAGTGTGCAAGTAAAGAATACATATTAACATAATTGTGTAGTTAGACTCCTTCCAAGTATTCCAGTGCCTTAGGGTGAATTTCAGATATGTGCTCAAAACATAAGAGAAGACAATTCTGTGGACCTCTATTGAGAATTCCTGTAAAGAATAGTTTAACAGTAAATAGCTGGTAGTGTTGAGTCAACTATTAAAAACTTGAGTTTAAGTAATTTCAGAAAATTAGCTTACTCCTTTTACTGCATTGTAAAACAAGCTGGTGCAGCAAATACCAACAAATCATTTTACAAGAAGGATACCTGGGAGAAGCAGCTGGCTTCATAAGCAGGCAAGATCCAGCTTCCTATCAATCATTTTCTTTTACAGTGTAGGCCTCAAAGAGAACCTAAGCCCAAGTATCTTTTAAATATCTCAACAGATTAGTACTATTTCTCAGGCTATGATTTGTAAGTAGAAACATGTTTGATTAATGTACATGAAAGGGTCAAGGTCCTAAAAACTATGCAAACTGCTCTATAGGTGCATCAGCATACATTATGCTTCAGAAGGTGGTTTAAACATCATAGAATTTTACTAAACACCTCACTGAGGAGGGAGCTGCTGAAATAAGCATTGTAACAGATGAAAGGAACCTAAAAATCTCTGAATTTGCCAATGCAAAATTTCAAGTGACAGTGACAAGTTAATAACATCAATTCAAGTTAAACTTCAGGTTCTAGGACTGCCCATGCAGTCCGTGTTTTCGTATTTGCTTTACATACCTTTATGGTTGAATCATTAAAAAGTAAAAAACCCAATGTATATAAGCAGTATCAAATACAGAAGAAAAACAAACATCAGCAGAAATATCTGTAAGCAAAATGCTTTAGACACAAGTAGAACATGTAAGCCTGAGGTGAATACAGACTTCCATTCCCAAAAAACTGAGATTCTTCAGTTTCAGCTCCCAAGGTGGAAAAATAAAAGTGGCATGAACACACTTGCACAAGCCAAACACCTTGATTTACAAACCCTTTTCCCCACTTTGAGAAACAAACAATTCTTTAAAAGTCACAAAGTTTTTAAACATTTCAAAAGCAAAATTTGTACCTCGTAGTCTGGCCCTCCAAAGTGGGACTTTTTCTTCAGTTCTGTTACAGCATTTTTGTACGCTTCTTCAATTCTTCTCCTTTTCTCTACCTCCTGTAAAATTATATTATCATTTAATGCAGTGAGAATGAACTCACTGGTAACAGTCACAATGCCAATCAATGGAATGATGAGTTGGTTTGTTTTTTTTTTTTTTTTTTTTTTTTTAAACAAGTAACAACTGCAAAGCTGATGAACTTCTGAATTTATATGCATTATATATGCCTATATACATCCATATATAATGCAAATCCCAGGGAGTTCACTACCTTCAGGATACTTTAATTCACATGGAAGCTAGATCAGCATGCAAAAACTAGTATCTAGTTTAAGAATAGCTCTTCATGGTTTATTGATGGGTCAGACTTTGTATCTGATTGATAAACCTCCTTGACAAATGCTGGGGCAGTGATAAGAAAGGGAAAAAAGGAAGACTGTTAAAAAGCTAGCTTGTTGAATGCGGTGAGATAGTAATAAGTCACAGCATGGAAGTTTCTATCTATAATTAGCTGGCAGAGGATCAATGTGAATCATTTTGAGAACTCAGCACCATTCTCCTATAATAGGTGTGTGACTGTGTTAGAGCCACTGATGATATCTATATCATTGTATATTTTGAATAAAAATGTAGCAATGCCAGAATCAAAGTAAGTCTAATATTTCCTCTGTAAATTCTAAATACTTCTCAGTGAGAAAGATGTATCACAGAATTCAGCTTTGAAGTGTAAGTTATTTCTCTGTCACCTTTTGGAATAACTTCAGGTAGAAGAAAGTTAAGACTTACAGGTAAGAACTGGACACCACACACTACTACTTGTGAATACAATTATTCAGCAACCCAATTTGAATTTTAAAGATTCAGTGGAAAACCCTTAAGCAATACTGAAAGGCTGAGTTTACCAACTGGGAATTTGGTGACATTCACTCTGGAACACATCTTCCAGTTTCTAAAGAAAAATTTAAAAAGTAAAGTAACAGTTTTGATATAAAATGAAGTAGTATAGTTTTCCACAGGAAAATTCTTAGAGAAAAAAAAAGCATTTAAAGACAAAGCTGTCTTATCTATCTGTGACTATAGGCTTTTTCCTTCTGAAGCTATCACAAAGAGGCAATAACTGCTAACACAACATTTCACAAAATTTTGCACGTTTTAAGTTTTTAAAAGTAACTGGAGTCCTTAGAGTGCATAAAGCATGACTTGAGTTTAAGTCGGAGAGAAAAAAATAGATGTTTTTACCAGATCACTTGCAATGGAAAAAAACAAGCCGAAACACCAAACCAAAACAAAAAACCACATAACAAAACAAACCCCAGAACTCTCAGAATGAAAACAAAATCCTAGCCAGAACTCCTTCCACTCATCCCAAATCCCCACACTTTCTGTTCTTCACTCTGCAAATTACTATTAATTCACCTGTGTCAAAAGACAGCTCTCCAAATCTGCGAGCTTCTCTTAGCAACAACATTAAATGAGGCAGAAATTGGGAAACTGACTGCCCAGCAGAAAAAATACTGGTGTTATTAAAACTCTGTAAAACTTAGTAAGACACTTAAGTTACAATTCACTAAGGTGAACAAAATAAGCCACCTAAACATGTTAATCTTAAGGTTAAATTTAACACTGAGAAGATAAGTTGTTCTTTAATAGCAACAAGACAACAAGAAAGGTGTTATCAAAGATTTTCTTGCAAATAACAGACCAAATAGAGATTAAATTCTTTCCTTGTTTATCACTCTTCTTAAAAGTCTATTTTAAAATACATTCAATAGCTTCCTACTGAAAAATATACTGCTCTGTAAAAAGAAAAGCTAATCTCAAGATTTTAATAGGTAGAAGGTTAAAAGCAAAGCTGTTACTGCAGTTACATTTAGATAACATTACATGCTTTTATATTAATTTTATTCTGTCCACTTCATAGTTCTGGTAACAAAACTAGAAGTAGAATAATCTTGACAGAGGTGCGAAGACAGTCTCTTGCTGTCTTTAAGGATGCAGGTGTCAATGTGTTGGAGATGGGAAACTGCAAGGGTGGCCTTTCTGCAAGGAGGCCAGGGACTGCCCTCTGTCAGAAACAGGTGGTTCTAGATGGCTCTGAAACAGACCCAATGGAGCACACAGCTGACCCCAACCACCATGTGTGTAGCATCTCTCCTAAAGTGTATTTCAAAGCAGAAAACACCCCAGGAGAGAGGAAGAGGATACAAAAAGTGAGAAATAACAGGAGGTGCCAAGGCCAGAAGACAAGGAAGTGCTCCAGAGCAGAGAATCTATCAACAATGCAGCCCATGGAGGACCTCAGGCTGGAGCAGGGGGACATTTCTTCAAGGAACTGTGTTCTGTGGAGGACCCACACTGCAGAACATTTTTCCTGGGGGGCTGCTACCCACAGAGAGCACCTGCACTGGAGCAGTAAAAAACTGTGAGAAGGGAGGAGTAGCAGAGATGAAGCATTTTGCACTGACTGTAACCCTCCCATTCCTCACCCAGCACTGCCTGGGACGAGCAAGAAGCACATAGAGAGGCCTGTAGTGAAGTGAAGCTGAGCTTTGAAAATGGGGGAAGAAAGCTGTTTCAGTGTTTATCTTTCTTCCCCATTAACTGGATTTATTTTAAACAACCAACAAACTGATTTTCCCCAAGTCAAGAATGTTCTGCCGTGGCAGGAACCAGTAAGCAATCTCCCTGTCCTTCTCTTCATCCATGAGCATTCTCATCGTATTGTGGTAAGCAGCTGGGTGGGCATCTGGCTGTTAGCCAAGGCTAGCCCAACCACAATTCAATACAAATCTCCTCTTTCAAAATGCTAGTGTCAAGGCTTAGGGTCAGGGCAGCCTGCTAAACCTGTAACAGACACTCTCTCAACCCCCATCCCTGCCCAAACAGGAAGAGAAAAGGAATAAGGGAGAGCCAAGCAGTAAACAGGCTGCTCAGAATAGCTGTGCAGTCTCCAACCTTGGAGACATGAAACCAGACTTTATAAAGCCCCGAGCAACCCAGTCTGATCTCAAACTGCCCTTCTTTTAAGTGGAAAGTTAGAGAGAGAAATCTCTTGATGTGTCTATGTTAACCTATGTTAACCTATGACCCTATAAAAAAGCTTCTTGTCTTGGATCTACTGTAATTCCTCCAATTACTTTGATGAAGCAGTAACAAATTAAGCATTGACAGAAGTCACAATACCATTAGACAGGACCAGGCCTTTTACATACAGATAAACCCAGGAGACAGGGGCAACAATTCAAACATGAATGTATCTTCTCTAAATGCATTCACTCTTTGAATTCTGTACCACCAAAACATGTGGAGTAAGATCTGAAGTATGACAGAGACCACAAAGAAACACGTTAAATGAAAAACAACAGACAACAGCAGCTAAAGGACTGCACAGGACACCTGCCAGTGATGGCAGGATTCTAGAAATCAAAGCCTGAAGTGCCAACCTAGCCATGTCTCCAGCACACCTCACGAGAGAAGATGTAGCTCTGAGTCACTAGAGTAGTTGAGTAGGCTTAGCATGAACTATCACTGCCATTAGAATAACAGTTATTCTAATACCACAAGCAAAAAAGCTAATTAGCATTAAACATTACTTAATCTCTTCAATCTCCTAAAGGAAAGTGAAATCACTTTATCTTAGAGACATTTAAAGTTAGAACCGTTTGTTCTCCTCAGTACTGTCACCATCTTCTATCACAATTAAAACATTTCAGAGACTTGCACATCATTTTGTAAGTACAGATAATTAGGTCTCTTTTAGAAAGCTGGAAACAATACACTTATTACTATGGAATACTGCCAGCTTCCCTTTAGTAGTCCTGTTTTTTTTTTTTTTATATGTCTGAACAAGGGTAGGAAAAAAAAAGACTATGTTACTATTATCATCAGTCAGGACAAGGCTTTAACATTTTATAGAAGTTACAACGAAAGCACCTAAAATTAATAAATGCTGTACATAAAAGTTAAAGTAGTATCTGGAATAAAAAAAGGTAACAATAGCTCATTTGAAATGTCGGTTCCAAGCTAAGGAAGCTTTTATTTTTTCAAAAAAAGTAAAAAGAAAGTTATCTTACCTTATCTAGCCTTTTTTGCCAGCTTTCTTCACGTTTTACCATGAGTTCAATACAATGAGAGAGTGTAGCAAGGATTCCAGCAGTAGTTGCTTTGAAAGTTATAGCTTCTCCTTTAAAGTCTATGCCATTAATTCCTTTCGGTGTCACATGTGGAAACACTAAAACCAAACATGAATAATTCAGTGATAGATGCCTTTAACTCAAACAACTATTTTACATGTATACTTTATATTAAAACTGTTTAAAAAAACCCAGACTGGCTAGAAAGTTATCTTAAAAATAAAACTTAAAAGTGGTAATAATGTTCAGCTATCCACAGGATCAAGTAAGAGATGGAAAAGGAGGAACACATCCCTTCAGCTTCATCTTGCTATACTGCATTTGAAGTCTGCTTGTAATGCTGTATTACTCTGCAAATCATGTGGGTGGAGGGAATGGTAATACTTTGTAACAATAGCAGTTGACAGCTTGAAGTGCGGCCTAATTAACACAGAGCAACCTTAAAACACATCTGATACAGAACTAAGAAAGGAACAGTTTCAACATGCAATCAAACCCAAACTGCAACATTCAAGCTTGCTTTAAGGAGGTAATTATACATTTAAAAACCTCAGAGTTAAAAGGTATGATACAAGATAAAAGTATCAATGTGTTGAATTATCCAAGTACTGTGGATTTTGCAGTTCCAGCAACTACTTCATACTGTCAACCAAGCCATCTGTTGCTAAGGCTATTTAAACAAGTCATTTAAAATGTGTGACAAAAAAGTACCTATATGTCAAACTCCTATGTAGGTTGACATAACAAATCAAATACTACACATTAATGTCAAAAAATGTTAGAAACCAGAATTAACACATGTTGAAGCTGACTGAGCCCAGCAAGTTAAAGTAACCCCTGCTATGCCGTGGGCATAAGCTAATGAAATATCACCTAGTTGGATGTCATTTGTTTTCCTCAGTCTGTCAGTTTGTCAACATGCCATTGTTATGGCTTAAAAAGTACAAATAAATATTTGTGTAAATTTATCCAATATCTCTCTGCAAGGGCAAAGCAGAACTTTCAAGCAATTCCATTCCTGTAGGGAAGAAAAATGCAGTTGCTGTTCTCTAATGGTAGAGCACAGTACACTTTGGGAGCAGAAAGCGATCAACAGATGGTTTTAAGCACTGTTTTAAATCTCTAGTGGTTTTATATGCCCTGCTTCCAGTAGTCAAGCTACTTTTCAAAGAGAAGATTACAGACTACACACTACTTCAACCACCTCAATAAGTGTGCATACTATGGTAGAATACAGGTTATTTTTTGTTTCATGTCAATCAAGAATACTCCCTAAAAGGTAAAGATGATGGGGGCTGGAGGAAAAAGGAAAATAAGAAGAAAGTCCATTTCAGAAACAATGAGCAGAGCAGCTCTCCCTCCCCCTAACAGCTGCAGGAGGAACATGGAGGAGGCTCAGTGGTATAAGCTGCCAAGGAGGCAATGCAGTTGATTCACTGAGAACAATAAAAATTACACAAGAGCTTCAACCTTAACACTTCACAACTCAAAAATACAGTTTATAGTAGTAATTTGTCCTGTCCATGTAGATCACGTTCACGTGCAGACTTACTAGCAGAGCTATAATGCTTATAGATGTAATTTTTCTTTTAATTATGCAACATGCTAGACTTGCTTAACAAACCACCACTGGCTGCAACACTATAAATTAACTTCAGAAATCTCTGCGGTAGATGGTAAGAGAGATACATACTCATTTCCAGGAAAAAAACCCCAGCTTTCAGCTGGCTTTTTAGCTCCTTTTAGCCATTATGATTCTGGGCAAAACCAAAGCTGTTGCAAAGATGCAAAACTTGTTTCTTTGAAGAGATGGTCACTCAAGAGATTTCTTACAATGGATGGATTTGAGTATTTCGATTCATTCCTAATTACAGGAAACAATTCTCTTCCTGGCATATGTCAGAAGATGACCTCAAGCCTCGTCTCAGCAACAGCTGAGCTTCACCACATTAGAAATTTGTCAAGAGATTTTAATTTTGGAGGGCTCAAACTTCTTTCATATTCCTTTTTTACACATTATTTCATGTCAGCTACAGATTGCATGTTTCAAAATGAAACATGTCATCAGGAGATTTACACTGTTCATGGTAAAGGCCAATAGAAAGCGTTCTTACCACTGAAACTGCTCTTCTGGCTTGGTGATCAAACTGCATGCAGCCAACTAAAATACCCATCAGGATGATTTTTTTCCTACTTCAATTTCAACACCTACCAAGTCGTTGCTTTTCAACTATCCTGTCTTTTTAGCATTTTGCTTTATTTCTATTTTCTCTTAACTTTCATACAAAGGGTTCTTCATACCATGCTTTAGCCTTCAACAATTCTCTAGCTCTTCTCTCCTACACCTGTCTGTTTGGATTAGTTTTCCCTTCTTGTTCCTAAAATTGTTTGTAACACTTCCCCAGATGTCCCAGACATCATGTGCTTGATCAAACCCGTTCTCCAGTGAAACAGAAAATTATTTTAACGACAGTAACTAGAAAGAAGTTCCTTTATCTCTTCCATTTTATGCCACTGTAGCATCTTACATCACACTAAGCTAATCTGAAATGAAAAGGAAATGTCTGAGTGCTTGGCCCATTTATTGATAACTACTGTTGATCATCTTCTGTGGATAGAGGTATGATCAATATATGATTAGTTTTCCTCTAAAAACAACCCCATTATTTCAGTAATATGCAGGTGAACACTCTTCCTCCATCCAAAGCACAAAAATCAGGCACAAACTCACATGTGTTTTACATCAAATTTCTCTCCTTCACCCTCTGCACCATTTCCTTCTTCATAGTTCCAGTACCAAAATCAGCTTCCATCTTCAAAGAGGTTCCTTAAGTAGGTTTCACCTGCTCTTTTTATTCTTACATACTTCAAATTAAAAAAAAATACTCATTTTCCTGAGCATATAGATGCGAACACATTGATCAAGATTCTATATTCTTAAAATACAAGATCCCAATAGGTAAATATGCATCTGCCAGACCCCCTCCCTTGGTGTTCTACACAAATGATCTTTGTTTCAGTTACAAGATTTTTTTTTAACTGGAAAGTGACCAACAATTTAAATACCTCCAGAGTACTCTTCCTATATCTTCTGTCAAACATCCTAGGAACACAGAAAGGAAAAAAGCCCCTCTATGAGAGCAGTACACACATCTCTATAGTTCTGTTAACTTTCTCCTCCCACCCACAGAAGGTGCAGAAGGAAATAAATTTCTGAAGAATAAGTTAGTGTCCTCTCAAGTGAGTCTTAAATCTGATGATTTGAGCATTAGATTGGTGCACTAGTGGTTTGAACAGTAGGCTCAAATATTTCTCATCATAGTAGGCTAAATGAGAGGTTGAACCCATGCTTCTTGCATCATGGAGCACTGACTGCAGAACAGCCCCAGAACAAACAGGCAACCTTTCCTCAGCTACAGTTAAAAGATAGAAACCTCAAGTAGTGAACCCAAAACTGGGAAACAATGAATCATTTAACAGTGGCTCCAAGACTAAGCTTTGGAAAAGAGTGGAGCTCAAGATAAGTCTTTCATTATCAGCTAGTCTGAGTAGTTTTCTGCCCAGCTGTCACAACCTGAGACAGACTTCCCTAACTACATCACTTACAACCTACAATTCCACTTTAGGGCATAGACTCTAATTTTCCATTTCTAATCAAACTTTGCCATGCTTATCTACTAAATACAAATAGTTAATATATATAGCTCATAGAAAAACTAAAAGCACAGAAGAAATAAAACAAAGCTTTTCACAGTAACTGTTGGAAAGCAAATCTAATGGAATCGGGAATCATAACAATTAGAATTAGAAGATCTGCAAAAATCAAGGAGCTGCAGAAATTACGTTCTGTAGTAAACTCTAGGAAATGAGCTTATATACAGATACTCATAATACATAGCAATGTCTTAGCAGTTAAGTTCCCAGACTTGATGCAGAACTTTTACCAAGAGAAATATGGCTATCATTTCAAATTCCTGTTAAACAGGTGTTTACACACCTGTTTTACACACGACAATGAAAAAGAACTTTGCATTTAAATATTCTAAAATGACCAGATGTACTAAAAGCATAGACTTTCCTAATTACACTCCCCATATCATGTGTATATATAGCAGGTACACCAGAAACATGTAGATGTGAAGAAATGTTCTAAAGGTAAATTAAGCTGAAACTCCTACACGATCCTACAAAACTTAAGTTTCACAAAGATTCCTCTTTCAAAATGAATCATGCAGTAAAATTAAATTACTTTTTTTTTTTAAGACTAAGTTTTCTGAAATGTCTTCTGTCTTAGCAGTCCTCCAAAAATGCACATTTTTATATACACAACAGGGTTAGCAGAACTGTGTACTGCCTTACAGGTGAGCACTGCAAGATTGCTTACCTTTGGTGATAAAGTGCAAAAACTATTCAAAACTTCTGAGTTATAGGCTACTTAACCTCTGAAATCAACATTATGATTAATCCTCTGTAGAGGATGCACTTTATATAATTAAAAAAAATCTACTCGATGATAAATTCTGTAAGTATCCTGAAGGGTCCTTCCATTGCCTTTCCTTTTTCCTCACAACAGTTCTGGATACAGAAAGAGGACTTAAGTAGAACAAGGAAATATGTAACAAGTGGAGACAATAGTCAATTAAAAAGAAAACATAAAGCATAGAAAAGGCTTATTTTGCCCATATCTTTTCCAGGTTCTTGATAAAAGTGCTTGCATTTTCAAAAAAAGCTTTTGGTGAGCGCTTTGGGAGCTTCCATCAGATTTGAAACTGAAGGTAGTACAACTTCAAAGTTTTTTGAATAGAAGTCCAAGGAATACCTTAGAACTCACTGAATTGTCAACACTTAGAGAATGTAGACAGTAAAGTATTTCAGTCAGGAAACAAGAGAAAGTCTAAGAAGAACGTTCATAGCTTTTAAATGCAAAACCAATTTCTTCCAGGTGAAAAGTATCAGATTTCTAGAACAGTAAAATTTACATGAGTTCTTCATGTTCACTGCAGATACAATAAATAGATCATTTCAGGTAAGAACAAAAATCTAAATCCTGATCATCCTAGCAATAAAAACAGCAGTTTAAAAAAGGCTAAAATTATGAGTGAGAATTAATAATGGTGCTGACTTAACTGCTGTGTAGCCATAGAATTTGGAAAAACCATACTGGGACACACCTGACTGGAAAAGCATTATGCTCCACTCCTAAAGCAGGGAACAATTGCAAGAAAAACTGCAATTACCTGTTACAAATCTCATTTCCCAATATCAGAATGATGCCACTGTTTTAACAGAATTTTGTAGTGAAAATGCCTTTGGAGACAGAATAGGAAATTCCAGCTTAACAAGCTTGCACTAATATTTGTGTTAATTAAGAAAAACTCAATTATGAAAAGCAGCTAATGAATGATAACATGAATAAGATCATCTTGTCAAATACATTTAAATAACTATTCTTGACACTTTCTGCTTGTAAAAGAGTGTAAATATTTGTCTTGGATCAGGTTATCATAACATTCATATGATTTTTCAGTAAAAAAGTTGGGACACTTACATTTTTCCTTACTGCTGTTACTGTTAGGTAGAAAGTCCCCCTCGGAACGCACTGTAGGGAAATCATCTTCATCATCTTCTACCACTAAATTTGAGAGACAGTGTGTTACGGGAGTAAGAAAGCTTTGCCCATTCCTTAGTGTGCAAGAAAGAATTAAGAGCACCTTCATGGCTAAGCAGCATAACACTTTTTTTTCCTGTAAGAAGAGTTATGAACATACTCAGGCCTTTTTTTTTTTGACCCAAGACCACTACTAACATTACCATCAGAAACCATCTGGACACTAGCATTTTCTCAGTGTTGAAGTACAGCACTTACTTCGGTGTTACAACTGGATAAGCAAGGAGACATGAGTCAGCAACAATCTACTCTTCTATACTAAAAAGTCTGCAAAGAAGTGGAATTGACTATACTTATCTACTGTCATTTTACTACCAAAAATTTTACGCTGACAGAACAAACCCAAGGATGAATATAAACGCCTCAGGAGTGTGCATGGATATGACAACGAGCTGTGCTCTGATACGAACAGTTCAGAGATATGTAGACATCCACACCTGAGTCTGCAAGGGCCTCAGGTTTGCAGTCAGTGCTCTAGTTCCAGCCAATACAGCTTAGGAGCATTCACTTTGGCAGCACCTCTGCCTTTTTAAAATGATGTATTGTTTCTATGAAAACTAATATCCTATTAGGTTTTCAAAATAAAAAGTATGAGACAGTGATAAATTAATTTGAATTCATCTTATCAGGGTAAACAATTATTGTTCTGTAACATCAAATGCTTAAAAGAACATTTCTTTTGTACAGTTGACAGTTACAGGTTAGTATTAAGCAGATTTTCATGGTAAGTCAACTTCTAAAGTGAAAATAGTTAACACTTTATACAGAGATATTCCTGATTGATCCTTATACTAAAGAGTAAATTTAAGATACATATTTTATTTATATTGCATCAAATGTAAGTATTTCAAGGGCTATTACTCTGTAAAAACCTAAATTCTATGGAGATAAGAGTTTTCAGTCACACTTTTACCTTTATCCCTCTGGAGTTCATCTTTGGAAACTGCATCTGCACAGGCATCAAAGTATTTCTGCAAAGTATCAACTTGTCTACACAAGATATCTCTAAAGGTTTCCATTTCTGCAAGCTTCTCACGTAAGCTATGGCCCTTCTGAAAATACAAGCAAAAAAAGCCTGAAATACTTCCACTCAGCAATAGTTCAATGCATAAATAAAAAATGCCTGGATTTCTGCAGCTTTGAAGAACAAATTCAAGTACACTAGGGACACTTTAGATATCAGAAGCTATGAAATACTGTTAATGTTAGAAGAATGTAAGAAATACTATACAAGTGTTCCTTACTCATTTTGTCCATTGGTCTCAACTTTTCTTCCTGACTGCATCTGCTACTTTGGAGCATTCAACAAAAGCATATCAAAACTGCAAGCCTGCACACCACAAACCTTATGCCTACTTGCCTGAAAATGGTGATAGTTAAGACCTTTGTTCCAATCTTTACTCCCCTGTCTTGTGTTGCTCCTCTTCTGCTCTCGCAGAAGTATAGCCCATTCAAGTTCATGTTAAATATTTACACACACCAGACAAGGAAAGCCATCATTTGTCAATCAGTATTAATCAAATTTATAACTAAGTGACAGAATCAACATTCCTTTTCATTTAGAGGCCCCGATAGTCTGAGGAGTAAACTAGGAAAAGTTAATAAATGCTTCTACAGGATTGATTTTCTTGTTACTGGAAGATGACACCACAGTTTAAAAGGGACAACTGCACAGAAGCATGAAGGGTGCTTCCTCTGTGACCTGTTCATCATCATATCATGAATTACTATCAAAATAAACCAAATATTTTCTATTTTTTTTTCTACAAGTGCGTGAATAAGTGTTCATGTAAGTTATTTATTTTCCAATTGCACACGTTATTTACACACCAGTACTAAGAAAACTTTACTTGCTAACCTTGAACGAAGAGGTTGAAGTTGCAGAGTATCCACTTGCTCCAGAAACAAGAGACACCATGGAGCCATGGCGCCGTAAACTCGACTCTGATCCATAGCCCGATTCAGTCTAAAAAACAAACCACACACAGAACTGGAGTGCTAAGGCTTTTAATAAAAAAAGCAATCATGAAAGCAAGATAATGTATTTTCCTCTGAAACCAGTCCACTTGTTTCTTCTTAGGAAGCACCAGGGGCTTAACTCAAATTGTGCCTGCCTATTTAAGATGTTGATGTAGCACCTGTAAAGTTACAATGAATCTATATTTTATCATAATAATCTGTAAAAAAAAAATTAATTGTCCACAAACTATTATGTGTCTCCAAAAGAACAAAGCAACTTAAATATTAGAGTTCAAAAAAGGGAAAATGTTTCATTATTTTGGTTTATGTAATCCCTACCAAGTTAATTTTCACACAGCATTCAAAAACCTACAGTACTCTACCATTAATCAGGGGACTGACATGGATCAATTTGAAGACAAGAGAGCTTAGTCAATCCTTCCAATCAAATAGTGCCATTTTATTTTTAAAAGTAGCAAAATAAAGGTTATGGAAAACCAGTCAATTACTGCTATCAATGGTTTTGTTTTGCTTATTCTAGTCTTCTTTGGCAAAATTATTTATATTAGACTAAAATTATTATTTACAAGAACAAAAGTCTGCCTAAGACAAGGTAAGATAAAAGCAAGAGAAAAAAGACAATAGTAGGTAATTAAAAGAAAGAAAAACTCTTGATTAAAATAACATTTAAAAGATCTAAATATATCACATTATGACAAATTTCCTCACAAATCAGAGTGGATACTGAAGAACTGGAAAAGCATTTCCCTAAAGATTAATGTAATGCCAAAGGAAAAATCTCTGAAAAAGACTATAATAAACAAACAGATGGTTCAGAGTAATATTTTAAATACCATTAATAGAGGAGTTTGATCAAGTAGTGACAACATTGTCAAGAAGTTTCTGCAGAAATAAGAAATTCTGCAGTAGTTTAAAAATTCACATGGGGCAGGGAGAAAGGGAGATGAAAAAGCAACAAAATTCTTATTGTTGTTCTTTTTATGGAAAACATACAAACTGCATATGCCTTGGTAAGGCAAGAGAACACTGTTAAGATGCAAATAAACTTTCAGTATGAAAAGCAATGAGAACAAACAAAAAGTTGTTTGATGTGTTGATTAAAAAGGGAAGATTTGGGCAAAACAGCAATGCATGGACAAAGTATGTATGTTTGCCTTACAAAGGAGTAGTGACAAAGAAACACAGTTTTAGTAAAATGATGGTATGACTGAAAAGAAAAATGTGAGCCTTGCAGTCAGTGTGATTCCTGAAAGTCACTGAATTAAGATTATCCTGCAAAACCAAGCAAGCAGCAGAAAAGAGTCAATTTCTCTCTGGTCAGTTTAAAGAATGAGGTGAAAGAAAACAAAGCATTGAGGAAACAGAAGAGAAATAGGATGAATAACAAAAGTAGAAGTTAAGTAAGACCAAGAAAGAAGTGAAGTTAGAAAAAATTAGTACAAAAGTCTAGGTGGAAGAAAGTTAAGTGATCATCAACATAAAATTAAATAAAAATTTTAAAAAGAGCACTTGTATATTGAAGAGATTTAATAAGGCACATATGTTCATTGCTTCATTTAGCAAAAGAGTAAGAGATACTGCAACTTATCTGAACTAGAAGAAATAGAAGTTTATGTTAATGACAGCTGTGAGTGGAAAGACAGAACACAAGACAGTTTCCTTATTAAATCATACTATGATCTTTACGGTGCCTTCCAACACTGACAATTCTATAATATTATAATCTATTACTCATGTAGTACTTTCTGCTATAAATCATGCATTTAAAGCTACTTTATACTGAGAAAGAGTCCTAGAAAAATAACTAAGTGTACCAACAAAAGTGCTAAAAGCTCCATTTTTAAAGAAGTCCTACTATTTGTTTTAAAGCTTGGCTTTAAAATATCTATTGAAATAGGCTTCTTGTTAAAAACATTCACATGGTATACGTGGGACTTTTTTAGATTATCAGTTGAAGTGTTAAGTGGTACACCTGGCTTTAGAGTTGTACCTGGGATACCGGACCACATTGTGAAGTACAATGTAATTCAGTGCAGAGATTATACTTCAGTTCACTGGGTTGTAATTTTAACTATAACAGAAATCAAATAATGCAGCTTTGAGTAGTTTGGTGGAGTTTTTTTGTGTGTGTTTTTTGTTTGTTTGTTTTGCTGTTATTTGTTTTTGTTGTTTTTTTGGTTGTTTGTTTTTTTTTGTGTGTGTTTTGGTTGGGTTGTGGGTTTTTTGTTTGTTTGGTTGGTTTTTTTGTTTGTTTGGGTTTTTTGTTTTGTTTTGTTTTTCTTTCAAACACTTTTGTCTCTTTTTAGGAACTTTTAAGTCCTCCAAAGACTTGACAAGCAGATATAGAAAGAGAAGGATTTTTAAAAGGACACGTAAGAACTTTGGTCATACAATTATTTTGTTTCAGAAGTGTTTAATGACCATAAATCTCAAAAGAACATTTTCTAAGTCATGCAACACTCTAAAGTATGAAACATTTAAGATTTCTTCTAAATGTAATCTATAAAAACTGTACTGTTTTACTGGTAACTTCAGTATTTATTTAATCATATGCTACAAATACTAAGATTGCTCTGAATATGCTTTTTCTACAGTCAATTTGACAGTAGGGGCTCATTTTATTTTCTTTTGTGAGTTGTACACCCTAGAAAGAAGGCACCATTTAATTTTGATAGGATATGACTTAATGAATAGACCAATTAAAAAATGTAGACAAAATATCCATCAGATTGAGGTGTGAACATTTTAAGTAAGGGCTGAAGATGTCTTCTGATTGCTTTCTCCTTTAAGTGAGAAAGACATGCCTATGGATTTAAGTTTAGGTAGTGAAACTTCTGATAATCTCCAAATAGAGGAATTCAAAGTCACATAATAGTACTGCTCTAGAACTTAGAAGCAGAAAACATGGTGATCCTCATTTTATATTTGAATTAAATCCTTTTTTTCCATTATCACCCATAGAGTCAATGGTCAGTTAATTTAGTTCGCAAAATAAAAGCTGAGGGTGAAAGAAAAATTTATTTCCGTATCAATATGTAAGCTTGACTTTAAGGTATCTTTTCAGCAGTACATTAACTGTTATTTATACCTGTGATTAATAATACCACTAAATATTTTTCCACACTTCAGAACTGAATACAAGATAGCATACACAGCTTTGAGCTGTAAATGGCTATCAGCTTGCAAACCCTACCAACAAAAAGTGCTACATAAAAAGCATTTAGGCAGTTTTAACTATTTATAACAAAGGTGCAAATTCAGCAGCTACAACAGCACAGAAAATGAACCCAAAGCACTTACAGATCATGCTCACAAAACTGTCTCAGATAATTGTTTCAGTATCAAGAGGGGAAAATGAAAATTACATACAAAATACTTATTTGTCAAAAGAAAGAGAAAATAAATATTCATATATAACTGATGCAGAGACAAGCCGCACAGCTCAAGGCAGACATGCAAGCAGCTTAACACAAACAATGAAAGAATGCATCATGCAAAGCCCCACCATTCTACTACCGCAACATCTAAACGAGAGCAGGTCACTGCCGCATTTATGTCTTGCAAAGCAGATCATCATTAACTATTCACTGCGGAAACACTCAATTACATTGAGAAGAGGAATGTTGACACAAGCTTCTTCTGTTCACACAATTTTTAACTTCCCAAGATAAAAATTGGAAAAGCAGGTTAAGTCCATATGATAGAAGCTAACAGTCTCTGGTTGAAAAGAAAATAACTTGCACAAGTTGTATCAATTCATACCATTACCATGCTCAGTATATAGATGCAGGTCTTTGAAATTCCCTGTGTACATCACAGCTTCCAAGCTACACTAAAATTGGCATGTTAATACATGGCAACACCTTCAGCTTTCTAAATTAGTACACAAAATCCATTAATCCTTTCACTCTGATAAACGAGAGGATAGAGCCACATGATCAAAGCTTCATGTAATTCTGTAGCAGGTGCTGGTATCAACAAGGCAGCGTATCAGAAAAGCTGCTTTCAGTAAAACAGCTAAGTATTCGCAGAATCATATTGCAGACCTCCATTACAGCTCACGCTGATCTGCCAGTTAAGGATTTCCTAAAGTGGGTCAATAATACTCTCGAGTAAAGCACAGACTTGCAGGAAAGCTCCTCCTCCTCAAAAAAAAAAGGCAAATTATTCTCATGTCTTCAAGGAATTATTTTGATGATGGCTCAGTTTAGTGCCTGTCAAGCACTTTAACACATATTTGTCCAAGACAGGTATTTTCAGTTAGCATCATAAATTATTTATTATTTTACATAACACAAGCAGCATGCAGCTCCTCCTTCTAAGGCATACAGCTCACCCTAGGAGGTGCTGAAACAGACATTAGGATACAGTGACTTTAATCATGTTCTCTGGAGTATTTGTGAAAAATTGCACTAAAACATTCACAGTATCAAACTTCAGTATCTTATGAAAAACAACAATGTAGAAAAAAAAGTAAAAATGCAAAATAAAATAGCTAGAAGGTACAACGAAATACTTGGTGGAGACTAACCAGACAAGCTCTGTAAAACATCTATATTCAAAGGGCAGATTTTAGATTTAATGCAAATGCTTCAACATATACTCAAAGAAAGATGAGCTACTACTAGGATGAGTCAAGGTCTGCCTAGGGATAGCTGCAAACAATAAGAACACCACAGACACTACAAGTAGGACAGCCTGGGATGCATTTCTGAGGATTGAAGTTACAGGTACAATTAATGTTTCTTGTAGATCTGATTTTCCAATTGTTCCATATCCACTGACAATGGAAAATTTAAGGTTTCAACACCAATGCAGTTATTGGCAGGAATGCAAGGATGGGAATTTCACAATTTAGGTCACAGCAGCTGGATGATGATTCCCCTGTCTAGAGCCCTCCCAAGCACAAGACAGGAGACCAGAAGGCAAAAAAAGCTGTTAACCTGACATTTCTTTGCAACTGTAAAACAGGTAAAGAAATGTAGACATTTTTCATCCAACAGTGATAAAAGTTGCAATTCCATAGCAAATGAGCATACTATATGCACAGGTGTAAAAAAATGGGAATTCTGAGTTGTGAAGTATAACACCACAACCAAAAAAAGCAATAAAGCCCTCAGATTATTTTAACTGCTATATACTCCTGCAATCTAAGTAACAATTACCTTTTGAGTCTTTACTTCTCAAACTCCATATACTTTATTTAAGTGACCATGTGTTGCCTGCAGACAGTGTCTTTAAGCAGCTAGAGTAGTAGAAAAGCTGATAAGCCCTGGAACATCACACTGCTTTCTAAAAGACAGTGAAAGGGCTGAGAAGCAGTATCAGCACAAATCATTGCAGAGAGAAGAGAATACAGCTTGGCAAAGAAGCAGCTAAATGCAAATGACTGGCTTTTGATAATCTTTATCCATGTAGTTCACACACATGCACTGGTTTTTCTATTAATTCTCCTGACTGCTAATGTACCCAGGAAAACTATTCCCCAAATAGTATTCAAATCTTTAAATAAGATTCCACAAAAGCTCAATAGGAAGAGGCAGGTGCTCCAAAAGCAGTATGAAGAACAGCCACGATGCTTACAGGACACCCAAGATCCCACAGAGAAGGTGAGCAACGGAATACCTTTACTATCCTGCTCCTCAGGCGTTCCTGACCGAAAGCACTTGCCACATCATTCTTTATGTTGGTTATACAAAATTCTATTATAGTTAAATAGCATTTAATAGTTAATATATATTATTACATCACCATTATTCATGTAATTCAAAAGGGGGCATTACCAGGTACAATGCAGGCAGATGAGCAGGAGGTGAGATGGAAGTTTTGAAGTGGCCTCAGAAGGCTCAACACAGGAATAACTCTGCTCCTACCCACAGCCTGAACAAGACTGGACCATATGCCATGCTCACAGTTAACTGACATTTAGGTAATACCTTATCCTTCAGAGTGAGAAGGAAGGAACAACTGCTTCTTATTTCACTCGGTGGGGATTTTAAAATATTTTTTAAGGTGTTAATATAATCCTTAACCTATGTGTAGAAGGGGAAAAACACATCCACAGACAGTGTTACGCTACAGAATGTTGGGTTAAGAAAATAATCAGATTTCAAAAGAGAGATCATAGTTAAACAGCAAAGGCTATTTTTCCACTTGTTTGGAAAGTTACTTGCTGCAATTCTGAACCAGTTTTGGTCCTGGACTTGAGAAGCCTAAATTTTTCTTCTTCAGAAGAAACATTTTTATATCAAGAAACCTCACAATTCTAAGTACAGGTGCAGGCAAAGTCCTCACTTGCATAGACAGAAAGACTAGAAAAACCTTTACAACACCAAACAAATCCATCATTAGTAGGGCTTACCAATAAGCAGAAAAACTACCGAAATAAATGCTTCATTAAACACCACAAAGATCATTAAATTTCTTATTCACCTAGTGCAGTTAACAGTTACCTAGTTACTGCTACACATGGGAACATTTCCCCCACCCACCATCCTCAGACATTCATCTTGGCAACAGAATAGAAATCTCTATTAAATGCTTGCCATACCTGAGTTTGCAACAGGTAACAAGCACTGGAGGATTAAGGAAGTTGGAATTATCAAAGATGGAAAAGTCTATCTTATGTTTGACAAAGGGTTTAAGAAAAATTCTTACACACAAAGGAAAACCATAAGAACACAGTCAGTTTAAACTGCATTCTTACAACAGTAATTTGAGAAGAGTTAGGGAAAAGTTTACATTCAACAGTGCTTATTTTGCATCTCACACTGTCACCTCAACACATTTTTTCTTGATTTTCGAAACCTATCGTCTAGAAACCTTCTTATTTCCTTCTTGCTTCAGTCCTTGTTTTTATCGGGTCTCAACACCCACCTTCTTCAAAACTATGGGAGGCTCACTGCACATATTACACAGTTGAATAAAAAAGATTATATGAAATAAAGGACTCCCCCAGCACGTGCATCTGTTTGTCATGTTCCAGATGCAGCTTCAGAATCCACTTTACATTCATTACCAACCATACACCAATTTAGCAACATAAAGATTCCATGTCTTAAACTCAAAGTAACTAGGCAATAATTCTGTGCAAGGGCATTTTTTGTTTTTAACAAAAAGTTTAACACACTAGAGAGACAGTATCAGTTATAAGTTCTGAAAGAATAACTATATCAACAAAAAAATAAAAGAACAGTTCTGCATGACAAGCGGAAAAGAGCTTACATAAGAAACACTTGCAAGTCAAACACCTGATACACAATGGATGTACCAAAATTTCTAAAAAGTTAAATGAAAACATGAATCGGTTTACAATGATTAGCAGTAACTGATTCCGTAATTCTCATGTTAGTTTGTGGGTCAAGAAGTCTAACATAACAAAAGCAAAATGCTAAAGTGATAAGTTATCTGAACACTTCAAATGTTTAGATGTAAGACCTAGTCCCAGATAAAGAAATGCAGAGATATGCATATAATACAGTTACCACCTCTAAAAAACTTTAGAGGCAAACCTGGATTATGCTGAGAGCTCTGTATGATTGTGTTTCAAGTACAAGGCATATCTGGATATTCAGCAGGATAAAAATTCAGATAATTTCTAGAAGTTTGTTAAATCACCAATCTGAAGCATGACCGTATGTCCTCCCATCACAAGACATCATAAAGCACTGCATTATATGAGGTCAGGGCTCGTCAAATTATGTTTTCATACATCCCCAAATAACTTCTGTATTTATGTATAAGTATTTGAAAAAATACACCAGTTCATGTGTTTAATCTTCTCAAGTCAATATCCTCTGTGACCACTAGAGGGAAATAGCACAAAGGAAACAGACAAGTCTAAAGGTTACTATTGGTCAAAGCCCAACAGTAACCCTTACCCTGTTTCTGCTTCAGTCCCTGTGCATATAAACCTCCTTTCCTTGGCAGACAAAAACAGAGCAGTTTTACCTTTAGCCTTTATAATTACATTTGAGACATATTGCTAAGTTAGGATAAAGTTTTCCACACAGTAGGCAAGAAGTAACAATGACATCTATTGCCTAATGACAGTGAATTAGAAGTTTTAATAGGGATTAATGAAATTACTGTGAAAAATCACAGCTCAGTCAGTTTAAAACAGTGAACCAACTAACAAACTTTAATTTTCAGTTAAGACTGTCTCAAGTCATTAGCACTATATTAAACAGTCTGATAGATGTTTAGGACTTCTTATAACTTCATCTAACATGAAGTAGTTAGACAATATAATTTACCTTTAAAAAAATGTTTAATATGTGACAGAGAAAACTGGGCATATGTGTCTCAAGTACTATGTCTGAGCAGAAGAGTTTTCACATTTAAGTGCTCTGCAATTTGTCTGCAGCTGTCAAACATACAGCCCATCATGAAAAGGATCTCCAGCAAGATGAACAGGCACAGGATTTCTTCATGTACAGAGTATGCATTAAGTAGGATCTCACCAAACTAGTTTTCCCTGTATGCATATGCACTTTGAGAATCATCAGAAAAAACAAAGTTCTAGTTAAACCCTTCCAAACCCTTAAAAGTCATGCAGTAGTGATAAACAAACAGTTCATTTGAACTAAGTTATCTACTCCCTAACACTTAAGTTTAAGCAGGCTTTCTTAGGAGTTTGAAGAACTGTCTTCTGCAATGCAACTTTCAGAAACCTAATCTTTAAAATGTTATCTGACATTGCACAGTAATTATCAATAAACATATCATTAAAAAAATAATCTCAACTTAATCCACCAATACAAAAACACTCCCCACAGTATCATTATTCATTCATGTGAAAAGAAACAGACTGCTTTTATTTGCTGAAAGCCAATACCCTCTGTGCAAGACAATAGAAAAAACAACTTCAAGCACAGCATAGGTCTCTACAACAAACTCACCTACCCTGCCCTTGAAGGAAAATGTGGCAACTAGTAGAAAAAAGAGATCACAAAAGGCTGCTTCCAGTGCACCAGAAGAAAGCAAACCACAGAATCTAGGCTCTAAAGTACTCAGGACTTTGAAGATAAGCATTATCACCAGTTTTATACAGGACCATAATACTGTTGGACATTGTTGGGCTGTGCATTTAGACGTGGGTCACCTTTTCTGTTCTTATTGCTTACAAAAAAAAGGGGGAAAAAAATAAAAACAACAGAACGGATTCCAGTGCAGTGTGCAGTCCTGGCTACCAAAATAAAAACCTCACTGCGATAAGTACTAGATAGAGAATCATGTTCTACTAGTAAAATAAGCAGTTTAGTAGCCTTATCTCACTCAGACTTCTAGCAATTAAAACTATCTCATTCCATGACAGCACCATGTTTTGTAGAAGCTGTAGGAGAATTTTCTGCAAGAACTTGTGCCTCAACTGCACAGTGTACAGGCGGTCCAGGCAAATAAACACATTCAATACATATGGTCTGAGAATAATTTATTTTGTAGATCCATATATTCTGCATGCAGTGCTGAAGTCCAATCCCACTGCTGCTTCCTGTACAGTGGTATACCCCTGAAGAATTCATTAAGAGAAAGCGACTCGTGTATGGGGGACTGCATAAGACTTAAGGAGAATGACCATACTCCTGCTTTCTGCTTGGATTTGCAACTTGTTAAAAGCTGACTTCACTCCATTGCTAAGTGAGGGGAGGGAAATTCCCACCTGATAGTAGGCAAGGCATTCCCTGCCCATTCAGCACAGCAGTGGCAAAATGCATATTCTGTCACCAGATCTTCATATGACAGATCTGTATATAGTCCAGTTGAGGCATGATGAAGTAGCAGCCATAAATATAGCAGAAAAATGAAGCTATGGTATCTACAACCAAAAGCACTTCAGAATCAAAGCTGTCCCACAGTCTAGGATAGTAAAGGAAAACTCTGCAGATGTCCTGTGTATCACAGGGCTCTAAAAAGATTAAGACCTTTCTTGAAGCATTTTATATTGAGACGATAAAAATCAGTGAGGCTGACAGAAAAGCTTTCTAAACAGGGGACACGCAGGTTTTGCTTTTAAATGCAGACTCTGGTCACACACTGCAGGCTTCTTTTAATAAGACCAAATCCAAACATAATGAAGCATGTTTTTACTCCAGGTGCATCACCTGTCTATTCACATGGATACTTCAAAAAGAGAGGCTTTGTATGACTAGTACTGTTGGCTGAACACTTGATCTGTTAGAGACATATGCTTAGCAGGCATGATGGCCTGTTTTCAAGAATTAAAACACAAACCAGCCCAAGCATCTGAAAATCAATTTGATACACTTGCACAAACCTTAAATGTTGTTTGATTAAATTATGGGTAGTGTAGTCTAAATAGTTACTGCTTATCTTTGTACTATCTTACACTTCAAAATGGCAGACTTACCCAACAGATTTCCTCAAACCTACTATAATACCACTAAATACATTAAATAGGTATATCTTCTACTTAGTATTATTTATTATATTTAGAGCAGGTAGAAACAAGTAGTAGGTAGAAGCTGCACCTTCAAACAGTGCCAGAATAAAGCAAAACCTCAAGGGGACAGAGTTTAACACGATCTTATTTACAAAGTTTGAAAACTAGTAAATTGAGGCAAAAAACTTCACTTTGATAAGAATAATTTCATTACAGGTATCCTGTTGCTGTGAAGTAGAAAATACTATGACATGAGCAAGGAATAATTGAACTGATTTAAGAAAAGTGGGTTTATCACAGAATCAGAATGACTAGGTTGCAAAATCTCTCTTGCTCAGTGCATACCTAGGCCTCCACCCCATAAGGATGCATTCTTCAGAGAATTACAGAATCTATTTTCAAAGCCCAAGTAATTGTTATGAAATATAACTGGAACACAGGCAAAGAAAGACTGGGCTGGTCAAAATGAAAGAGTCTTCAGTGTTTATAACTAATCAAGTGTGTTGGGCTGGAATGGGCTGAAAGTGTTAGTCCAGCTTTAAACAGTCTTAATTGTAAGTACTTCATAAAGCTACAACTTACAGCTGTTGTTCAAACATGTGCCAAATTGTTGCAAAAGGGTGCCAAAGCAAAAAGCCCTATTTTTTTTTCTTCTGTCCTGAAAGGGAAGTTTGAACAGTTTGGAAGTGACAGCATTTACGTTTGCTGCATCATATGCTTGTGTAGACAACTGAAACTGCCGATTCACTGGCTTTCCCCTCAAGTCTTCTTCCAGGAAATAACAGTTTCCAGCAGTAAGAGCACTTAGCAAATTTAGTAATTTTAATAGATATGATTTTGCTTGTCATTTAATAAGTTCCTGTTGATTACAATGCTAAAATAATAGAATTTGTAAGACATCAAAGCTTAGTTGTCCTCCTTGAAAGAGCATATTTGATTCATTTTTAAAGAAAGAAACTTTTGTTATTTCCAGTAAGGGACTAATAACTTGAGCAATCCATCTAATCTCCCCCTGAAAGCACAGAGCTTCTCTACATATACAAGCTTCAACACTAGCATCCTAATGTATATCAGGGCAAGCAGTTCTTAACAGCTGAGCAGCCTCAGCTATATTTACTTGCTTAATCCAGTAATTTCAAGGTAACACACAAATCCCCACAAGTTATTTCAGATTACCAGGGAGAGGAAAATGATGTGATGGACACCTCTCTCTTTACTCCCTCCTCCCCCTCCCCCCATTTTCTGATGCCTGTGTTTATACCACTCAATACAGAACTTTTAAATACCAGCAGTTAAATACTGAACCCTTCTTTCTCCCCTCCCATTTAAAGTAGGTATGCTCAAAACCAGAATTCGGATTTCTATGCTGTAAATCCATGCACCTAGATGACACTAAAGTGATCACAAATGCATATTTTCAAGCATTATCTGTTTTGAAAAATAAACGAGTCCAATTTTGGTGCTATACCTCAAAGAAAGATGAGGACTAAGTTTGGGAGTGAGCCATACGAGGTATCAGAGTTATAAAAGTTGTCCACATGAACAAGTAAAGAATGGGGAGCTGTTCTAACAGGAAAAAAAGACAAGCAACCTGAAGTATTGCAAAGGTGAAGGGAATAATCTCCCCCAACTGACTGGGACTAAAAATACTCTATATAAAGGAAAACTCAATGAGGACAGCAAGAAGAATTTTTAACAACAGAAATAGACTACAATGATTCCATAGCAACTCAGTTACAATTCTTAGTCTAATTTAAAATGGAATGTGGCATCCAATAAGGATGACTTTGGCTCCTGTTAGGGAATTAGGATGAACTTTGACTCTTCCTTCAGGAGGGCCCTTCAGTTTATTTCTCCTCTGATACCTATACTAGTCAGAAGTCACTGAAAATCAAAAAGGAAAAGAAAGTATTCACAGTCAAGGGACCAACGAACTTTAAAAGCTAGACAAGGCATTTAGACTTGAGACAGACACATCCTTCTCCTGTGTATTTCCAATTTAGTCTGAGATTAAGACAAAAATCCAAAAGAAAGAAGTTTACTACTGCAGAGTTTACAGAATCACAGAATGTTAAGGATTGGAAGGGATTCAAAAGATCATCCAGTCCAACCTCCCTGACAGAGCAGGACCACCTAAAAGCAAGTCACATGGGAAAATGTCCAGGCAGGTTTTAAACATCTCCAGAGGAGACTCCACAGCCTGCTCCACTGCTCTGTCACCCTCACCATGAAAAAAATTTTCCTTAAGTTTCTTTGGAATCTCCTATGCTCCAGTTTGCACCCATTGCCCCTTGTCCTATCATTGAACATCACTGACCTGGCTCCATCCTCCTGACAGGTGCCCTTCACATATTTAGAAACATTAATGAGGTCACCCCTCAGTCTCCTCCAAGCTAAAGAGACCCAGCTCCCTCCTTTCAT
>JANIJG010006293.1:0-15897 GCA_024611175.1 Megaceryle torquata | reverse complement strand
CTGGACTCTTCTGAGCAGTTCCCTGTCCTTCTTGAACTGAGAGGCCTAGAACTGAGCACAATATTCCAGATCCGATCTCACCAGGGCAGAATAAAGGGAGAGGAGAACCTCTCTCACCCTACTAACCATGGCCCTTCTAATGCACCCCAGGATGCCCTTGGCCTTCTTGGCCACAAGGGCACACTGCTGGCTCATGGTCATCCTGCTGTTCACAAGGACCCCCCCAGTCCCCTTCCCCTGTGCTACACTCTAACAGGTCAGTCCCCAGCCTGTGCTGGTACATGGGGTTATTCTTCCCCAGACGCAGGACTCTACACTTGCCCTTGCTGGACTTCATTAGATTTCTCCCCACCCAACTCTCCAGCCTGTTAAGAACTTAAAGACTATGCCTGGACTTTTTTCTTGTTTAGTTATTGGGGTGCATTTTTGCAAACACTTAAAATTCAGCTTTGAAGGGAGATGTCAGATGTGACTACATAAGAGCTTGAGTTAGATACTTCATGTCAACATACAACAGTGACAGAACAACAAGAGCCAGTCTAAGTTCCTCCATAAGCTTGAGGCAGTTCATGTTTTTCTAGTTTCAAACTAGTACACAATGTTTTTGCAACACCTTTAAGCATATGTCTCTACCACTCATCAGTGACTTGCCTACACATTTGAGTCTGTTAAAACAGGTAAGAACTTTTAACAGATACCCGAATTCTGTTCTCCAGCCTCCTCTCAAGCAAGTAGCATTGCTGCTACAAGTCAGTGCCTTGCAACACCACAGTGAGTGGGGCACTAGCTTTTGGAGTGACATGCAGTATCACAGAAACTAAGAGTATTCTGTATAATCCAAAGTGTCAGTATCAATCAGAAGAATTCAGATTTTATTTATGTGATGCATAGCATCAGAAAACAGAACAAGCTAACCTAAATCAATTTCAGGGGGAACATCACCTGACACCAAAAAGTACTTAAGAAACTTGTTTCAACACTTAGGCCACAGATATCACAGCAAAATGGAGGACTCATGATTCTCCTACAACCCTCACTATCAACTTGAGAAATAAAACCAAAGTTAAACAGTATTTACCTACTCCCATACCTCCTGTGCCTTCCTTCATCTGCACTGTTGCTTCCATTTAATCCAGTTTTATTTGTGAATGGGTGTGGAATGCGAGTAGGGACAGAGGAACTTGTGTTAGGATGAAATGCCAAAAATATGAACAAATTAGGCAGCCACATTCTTTATCCTTTTCAGATGTCAGCAACCAGTGCTGCAGAAGCAAATAATTTTTAAAAAGTTAAAAAAAAAAAAAATCACATGCTACTGAAACACATGAACTCCAGCAGAGGAAGTAGATGGAAAAATGGCAACAGACACTATTCCCTTTTATCTCTCCTGTATGACATCTGAAATGACACTATTGGAAGGTTTTAATTTTAAAATAATTAACAAGATTGTATTTATAATTAGCATTCACTCATCAATATTAGAACAGATATCATTAGTATCATCAGTAGGTTTGGAGATGACACCAAGTTAGGCAGGAGTGTTGATCTGCATGCAGATAGGGAGGCTCTACAGAGACACTTGGATAGATTGGATCGATGGGCCAACAGTAATGGTATGAGGCCAAGTGCTGCACTTGGACAGCAACAACCCCATGCTATACTACAGGCTTGGGGGAGTATGGCTGGAAAGCTGGTAGAAAAGGACCTGGGGATTCTAACTGAGAAGCAGCCAGCAGTGTGCCCAGGTGGCCAAGAAAGCCAATGTCATCCTGGCCTTTATTAGAAATGGTGTGAGCAGCAGAAGTAGGGAGGTGATTGGCCCCCCTGTACTCAGCACTGGTGAGGCCTCACCTGGAGCATTGTGTCCAGTACAAGACAGATTATCGACGTGCTGGAGCGAGTGCAGAGGAGGGCAACTAAGCTGGTGAAGGGCCTGGAAAATAAATCTTATGAAGGGGATTGAAGGAGCTCGGTCTGCTTAGTTTGAGGAAGAGGAGGCTAAGGGGAGACCTCATCACTCTCTAAAACTACCTGAAAGGACATTGTAGACAGATTGGTGCTGCTCTCTTCCTACAGGTAATTAGCTATAGAACAAGAGGGACTGGATTCAAGCTGCAACAGGGTAGATTTAGACTGGACATTAGAGAAAAATTTTTCACAGAAAGAGTAGTGAGACACTGGAATAGGCTGCCCAGGGAGGTGGTTGAGTCACCATCCCTGGACATTTTTAAGTTCATTTAGATGTGGCTTTGAAGGACATGGTTTAGGGGTGAACTTTGTAGAGTATGGTTGGACTTGATCCCAAGGATCTTTTCCAACTTGAATGATTCTTTGAATCTATAATTTTCTAGAAATTACTTTACAGAGTCTATTTGTCAGCAATATATTAAACCGGTACCAAAAAGATTATATTAAACTGGTACCAAAAAAATTAGTTTTAAAGGTCCTAACATAAACAGAAGACCATTTACACAGTGTTTAATCATGCAATTAAATATTGTTATTATTATATTTACTGATGGCAGAAATTCATACTTCCATTTAATTTCTATTTTAAAAGTTTATTGCATTAGTATGTTGAATCAAAACTTCAGTTTCAGTCCAGACATTGAATAGATCTGGAGTAATTTATTTTGCAGGGTTTTTTTTATTTTCAGTAAATTAAATCAATCTTAGGGCAGCATTAGAGAGGTGCAGAAGAGGAGAAAACTACGGTCTTCACAGAATGTTACAGCTCTCTTCACAACTGATGAAAGCCTGTGGTCAAGTTAAACATGTAGTACCCTTAAGTACTCTGCATTCCTCTTGATAACCTGAGCTTATTTACCATAAAATAAAACTCTCATACTGGTTTCTGACAAGACGAACAGGTCAGAAATTTTTTTCTCTGGCATCTACTGCTAATGAAATAGTAGCATGAGAAAGTCACCTCCATTATAATTTTACAGTGTTTTCTTAGCAAAGCTAAAAAAAAAACACCTCATAGTTGAATATTTACATACAGTATTCAAACAAAACCTTGACTTTAAGTATTGTTAATGTGAAATTTAAGGCAGCTGTAACAGAAGTAATGGGTAGATGCACTTGGGTTTCAGTTTGAAGGTGAAGCATTCCCAATACAGAACAAAACATGGGGAACTGAGATACTCTGGCTGCTTATCAACTTGGAAGTAAAATTTAAGATTTCCTCTAGTTTGAAAAATTTACTCCTGCATAACATCTTATAGCTGAGTCCATAACAGAAATAAAGGCAAAAGGGGGAAGTTTAATTTTAAGAAACTTTAATATTGTACTTCAGTATTTTAACTGATGTCCTTCATTCTGTTTATCCAAAAGGTGATTTTTATTAACAACTGATTTACACAATTTGACACTAACACGGCCTTTTGAAGTCAGAACACCTAGAACAGTTTGAGGGGGGTCTTCTAAGAGTACACTGTGGGTTATTTTGTTATATTTAAGATGCTTCTCAAGTGTACAACACTACAGTGCTCTGTTTTAAGCCATTGGGAGTTTTGCTTTTTTATGGTGGTGCACTCATATTAGACTAACAAAAGACCTTTGTCCTCTCCTGCTACACCTACCCAGCTGCCTTTTTTGCTTCAACGTCACAGCACAGTTACTGTTCGTAGTAATATTCTTCAATCTCTAACAGCACATTCAGTAACTTCTTTAGAACAGCACATGGACAAAACATACCATGCAGATGACCTTAAGGGTGAAACTAAAAACTCTTAATACTTTGTGCATAAGGTCTTAAATGTAATTTTTTTAGGTTATGTGGAAGAAACAGAAACACATTTCATGGTTAACAAGCACTTTCTGAAAATTCCCGAATTTACTAACTAGGATCCACATTCAAAAAATAATTCTCTAACCTACATGTCTCAATTCTGTCTTGTTTGCAAACATATATGTTTAATAAAAGTGAATCAACTGTTCTAATAATTATGCCTAAATTTGACTTTACTAGCTTGCCAAATCCAGCGTTGTAGTTTTTTTTTAATCTTCTTATATATAACTAGATCTCTACTTAATGCAAAAAACTGGCATGTGTAAGTACCTTACTGTACCGATAATTTTTAAAAGTTGTGTATTAATAATTTCATTAAAAGAAAATTACTTACAAGCTAAACTGCCTTTGACCCCTGAGGCTGCCACAGTCCCCCTCCAAGCTACAAAGGGAAAAACTGCTAGAAAAGAGATATTCTCTAAGTTTCACTCTTTCCAATGTTTCTGTATAACCCTATTCTAAGTATTCGACTCCTCCTCTCCCAATGTCTAAACAATAGTAAAAACAACATAGTCACTCCTTCAAGGTACCCACCCACTTGATGCCTTTCACAGTCAGACTTTGAAATTCATGCCTCCAACTCTAGATATAAGCACCCTGTGTATCATCACTTTAAAATGAAAAGGGACCCTACCTACTCCTTTACATGCCAAACTTGTTGGGTCGCTAGAAATCCCTCTGAAGAATGACCCTTTCCACTTTGACAGACCAAAAGACAAGTATTGTAAGAGGTTCAGCAAGACCTAGAACAGTATTTCAATTTGGCAAACACAGTATTTTGAAAATCCAACACTTAAAATGCTCTACTTTGCTGAAGAGTCACAAAGTTAATAATGAATACATACAGAATTTGTGTAGAAAAGGTTAAAACTAAGATGGAATAAAATGGGACAGACCTAGGCTGATGCAGACTTTCTCATGAAATGTTATTTTCTAAACAAATTTTCAGCAAGCTTTCAACTTGGGTGTTAGACTACCATTATAAGAAATCATAACTTGAATTCCTGAGATCTAGGTAAACTCACTCAAGATAATTTTAAGTATCTAGACAGTTCTCATAACAAATAGCATTACTCACTGCCCTCATCTATACCTGCAGGAAGTAATGAAAGTTTGTAAAGTAATGTATCAACTCTACCAGAGCAGAGGGTAAAGAATGAAAACTTTATATATGTTTAATATGTGTAAGGAAATACACTCCATTTCAGTGAAAAACTAAATATTTGTTGAGGTTTGGAGCTGAGCTGGCCAGTACAAGAATGACAGATGCTCTCTATAAAACTCCTCTCCCTTTCTAACAGGGACAAGAAAGGGAATAAGAAACAATGACTTACGGATTAGAAAACTCAACCACCTTTAATGACAATATTAATAATAAAATTGAATATATATAAATATATACAAAATCAATATCAAGCCAAACACCTCAATGACTGTCACCACTGATCTGTGGGGCAGGCACTGGGGAAAACTGAGACTAGAGTCAGTAGCAGATGGGAACTCAATTCAGGAGACAGAGTCCGGAACTGGACTCAAGAACACATGGATCAGGATTGAAGGCAGAAGAGACCTTGGCCAATGGTCACTGAAGAAGGTAACTTGACCCTTGTGATCCCTCAAGCTTTATACTGAATATGGGATGGAATATCTTGTTGGTCAATTTAAGGTCACCTGTCCTGTCTGCTACTCCCCACAGGTGTGGCCTTTTACTTTCTGCACAGCTACTGTGGTACACAAGATTCAGCAGTGACCTTGGTCTGCACAGAAGCAAGTGTGAGCAAGAGCCTTTCTGCAATCCACTCCTTGGTAGTAACTGTAAACATCAAGCATTATCACTGCTAGAAGCAGTGGCTGTCTGCAGAAACATCTTGTAAACTTCAGAAAGTGCAGTTAGTCAGAGACTGAGATGAAAAGTAAAATCACTGAACAGAATTAGTTCCAATTCAAACCAGGACAATCTTGTTTATTCATACTACAAAATACATACTCATTTTATTTGTTAGAAGTTACATGTTTCAGGAGTCTGTGTTCTCTGTAGGTAAACCCAGACATTTCCCTCACAGCACAGAACTAACAGCATTTGAGACTGTTTCTCTAACTTTAGGTTAGAAATACCATACTCCATTTTCAAACTACAGTAGAGACCTGCAGCGGGTCCTTAGATTTATTATTTAAGAAGAAAGCATCTTTTCCAAAGCATAGATACTTTGGTACTCATGCACCATCAATGTTTTTTACACCAAAGAAATGTGAAAACCTAGTCTGGTCCTGTGTTCTTCAGCTATATACATTGTCATTAGATCCAAGAAAAGGTCATCAGCCATCTTAGACCTGACTATCAATTAGGGTAGGAGAACAGAGAAGCTTCCTAATGATATACAACCCTTACAACCAGATATATTACAGATATTTATATCTGCTCAGTTTATTTAATGAAACACTTGAGGAAAGGACTCCTGTTTACAGCTGAACTATTTCCTCATTTGCCTCACTGATGGTCTTACTGCAATTTTAGACTCTTCTCCCCTCCAGTTCAGGAAGAGTAAGCATTTTAGAAGCTGCACTTCAAAATTTTAATCTTGTAAGCATTCAGGAACCTCAATACAAGAAAAGGCTAATGCAACAATTAAAAAACCCCAAAACCAAAAACTAAAACCACAAACAAACAAAAAAAGAGCAGCAAATTCTAACAGTTTATGCTTGTACATTAGATACTTTACATTTCTCAGCTACCGGCTACTCATTGGTGCTGCTAAACAGTTTTTCTAACTCTGCTCATACTCACATTTAATATAAAATTAATTTATAATCAGTGTTTTCTCTGCTCAGAGCACAATGAAACACACCTACAAAGTTTCAGTCTACATTCATACTCTAAAGATAAACCACCTCCTGATATGCTACAGTAAGTCTCACAAATATACTTTTGTTAGCAAACAGCTTAAGCAGCCTACCAGAACCACCTACCCACTCACTAAGCAACAAAGAGCTTCAAACAAACAAAAGTACTTCATATGGCAAGCAGATTCAAGTTAATGAAAATGACTGTTTAATAGAGGAAATAATTTCCTCTCAGTTTTATTCAGATTGTGTCAGTTCAATAACCCAGTTCTCGAACAAAAACAATTTTTATCTGGCAACAGCTTGTCACAGAACTTTTGCTTGAGTTTTGGTAATCTGACCGGGAAAGCTCCTTTAGAAAATTTCAAAGTAAGATAAAAATATGAACTATTCCATGAAATAGGATATATTGCCCCATAAAAGCCCATCTTCTCTTACTCTCAATCAAGTATTTGCATACAAAACTTCCGCAAGAGCTGAAGAAAATTAGAAGGATGGGTGAAAAGTTACTTAAAGCTAAGGATCACCTAAGTGGTTTTCATACAGATTCAAATGAAAAATGTGATTAGCTTCCAGACGCCAAGAAAAACTATTTTTCAGATCCTATTGCTATTAAGAAGCACAGTCTTCCTATAAACTTGTATATAAATTATAGGACACAGCACTAACCACTCAATTTGGAAAATACAGGAACAAGACATTTGGAGATACATTATTTGAGAAACCTTAACAATAACCAGACAGAAAACTGGATTTGGACATTTCTGGTTTATATTTAATTACTTCAAACACCTATTTATGTGCATACAGCACTTTTCCAAAGTTTTTGGTGGTAAGATTCCCATGTATGTACTTTAGTAGGAACATATACAACTCCATACCTACAACCTTCATCACACAAACCTACTGCTGTATTATAAGACAATATTGAGAATACTGCACTGGAAAAAACTCCTAGTCACTCATGACTTTCTGAAATTCAATTACATACTTCTAACTTGAGAACAAGCTATTGTTACAAAACTGCATTCTGCTGTTTTCTTTGCCTTGTCTTGATCATGGTATTTAGTTGCTTACTACAAGGAGAATGCTTTAAATAATATATTGCTTTAATATATTAAATAGTTTGATGGTTTATTTAGAAGTGAGGTGCAGTATTTCCCTCTCCATTTAAGAATGCTGTTTGCCTTGAATACTGTAAACTCTAGAGAGTAAAAATCACTACTCAAGAAACTGAAAAATATAGACACAAAAATGCAGACTACACAGACTCATGTATTGGGTCTGACTGAGATGGAATTAATGCTCCCCACAGCAGCCCTTATAGTGCTGTGTTTCACACTGACAGCTGGAAAGGTGCTGCTAACAGACCCGCGCTGTGGCTACTGCCGGGCAGGGCTCGCACAGCACCAAAGCTGTTTTTCCAACATTCCTCCTGCAGTGGGATGGGGTGGACAACATCTTGGGAGGGGACACAACCAAGACAGCTGGTGCAAACTGATCAAAGGGATATTTCATACCGTATGACATCAGCTTAACAATAAAAGGAGGTTGAGTAAGATGACTTAGGTTTACTAGTAATACCAGAGAGTAAAAGAAAAGCAAAAAGATATTTCATGGCAGGAGCAGGGCAGTTGTGCAGAAGCAGAAAATTCAGTATTAATACAAGAATTACTATTTTTTGTAAATGATACAGAAAAACAATTCCAAGTTTACAAGTACAATGGAAACCTCTAAAATATTATCAATGATACTTGCACATTATAAATAGGTGGTCCATGAAGCTGTCAGCTCAGAAGTCAGCAACAATTAAGGACAGCCTTAGAAGGAAAATTACATGAAAAAGACTTCTCTTTGCAGTTGTGCAGAGCAGAATTTAAGACAGGATTTGGGGTTCTTTTTTCCTCATATATTCCTGCATGGTAACATGCAATGACCTAGTATGCATTTCTGCTTATCCAGACTTCAGGTTAAATTCTGCATTTCGGCAGCTAAATCATTCACCAAATCTAATCTGAATTTCAACCCAGAGGTATCACGTTCCATGTCCCCACAATCCCAAACCTGAAATGTTCCATGCCTGTAAAAGTTTTTGAAATGCCAGCTCTATGGATGTGCAATTTAACAATTTGTTCAGTGTATCCACCTGAGACATCCTGGTTTTGCAACTTAATTTCCTATGTTTTAATGTTACCTCTGTATCAAAGAACGCAAAATCCCAAGCTGTAAATGAACCAATATTCTATTTGGGATAACTTTTTTTTTTAGAGAACCATTATCTTAAGGCATCACTTCAAGAGCATGTACTGCTTATTGTAATGACTGACCAATAAAAAGTGAAACTTCCTAATTACACATAATACTTAAGCAATACTTCCAAAATGCTCAAAGTAAAAATACATACCTAAAGATGTATTTTAATTTTTTGAAGATGCATTGTGCTTGGTATTCACAAAATCATAGAGTGGTTTGGGTTTAAAAAGACCTTTAAAGGTCATCTAGTCCAACCCCCCTGCAATGAACAGGGACATCTTCAACTAGATCAGGTTGCTCAGAGCCCTGTTCAACATGACCTGGAATGCTTCCAGGGATGGGGGACCTGTCTCTTCACTGGGCAACCTGGACCTATGTTTCACCAATTTTTTGGAAAAAATTTCTCTTTTATCTAGCCTAGATCTATGTTCTTGGTTTTAAGACATTATTTCTAGTCTTATCACAACAGGACCTGATAAAAAGACCCCCTTACAGGCCCCCTTTAAAGTACTGAAAGACTGCAGTAAGGTCTCACTGAAGCCTTCTCTTTTCCAGGCTAAACAACCTCAACTCTCTCAGCCTTTCCTCACAGGAGAAGTGCTCCAGCCCCCTCATCATCAGCAGGTTCATGTCCTCCTTGTGCTGAGGACTCCAGAGCCAGACACAGCACTCCAGTGAGGTCTCACCAGAGCAGAATGGCAATCACCCACCTTGACCTACTGGCCACAAGTTAGAAGTGCAGTAAACTCAACACCTTTGGGGCGGTGCCTATCATGTACCTGCAAACATAATGGATGTTTTGCATATTATGTACTTGAAAAATATCTGACCTTGAAGCCCTTTAGATAAAATGAAAAGAATTGAGTTCAATGGAAGATGAATACATCAGGAAAGCATAACCAAAAAGTTGATGAAGAATAAGGCCTTAAAGACAAGGACAGAAAAAACAGTAAGTAGATAGAGTAAAAGCAGCCAAATGATGAAAGAGAAAAGGCTAAACCCAGAATGATAACTTAAGAGAACTGACTCTAAAATTAACAAGTTTAACATCTAGGACAGGTAAAAATCAATGAAAGAGGACAGACAGAACAATGCAGTAAGATGCCACTCAAACATTATGCAAACTTTTTCATTTCCAAGCTGGAGAGCCTAAGTTTGCAGTTGATAGTTCCCAGTTCTCAACTTTTATCCATGAAGAAACAAATTAATTACTTAAAAATATTTTTATCATATAGCTTCAATCTTGCAGCTTTTACCTGTCATAAAAACCTTGATTACTTTATTGTACAAGGAAGCTTACAACTCTCTGCAAACACCACCAGGCAAGGTGAGTGAGGAAGAAAATCAGAAAAAAACATACCTTGTGTTGCTCTAATACATCTACCCAGTGTTGTCTGTGGTCTGGGTCCTGTGCTCGGAGGTACCAAACACTATCATTTACGCTAATATCAAATCTGCATTCATCGAAGTCATGAGGCTGTGACAGAAAAGAGCGCAAGAGTAGCTAAAATTAGACACATGATCAACAATACTTTACAGACTATCTTGATGCTCAAACACTGTAAAAGAAGCCTATAAAATCTTGAATTTATTCTAGATTCTAAACTCCATTTTTTGCAGCTGTCTCAATGAACATACACACTGATAATTAAAAATGCCAGTCTTCTGAAATAGAAAATCTTAACACATTACATATAATTGTCACAAAAAAGTGCCACACATACATTGACCAAACTTGATACAGTGAAACAAATCCTTTAGCAAAATAACTACTGGACACAGACAGGATAATTAATATTTATTTAATTTTAACACAGGAAAAATAAATTAAGGTTATGACTATCAGTAGTGATTTCAGATGGAATACATACAATGTAGTAAAATGCACCATGATACAACCATAAAAGCAGACTTTAGTAAAATGACAAGGAAATGCAGGAACTAAAGGAAGCTCTGGCACTCTGTCTCAACTATGTTCACCATGTAAGCCAGAATTGTTAGATAATTGGGAGTAACATGCAATCCTTTCTACTATCACCACTTAAATGCATCTACCTTTCAGTTCACATGCCTTGAACACTAAAAATGTTTCACTAGCATTACAACAAATTTGGCAAGGAAAGTGCAGGGAAACAAAGCAATGATCTAACACCCCTGTATCCTAACACTGTCAGTTCAAAGCTACTCCTTAGCAAACATGCAACTGAGCACAACATTCCCCATCCCCTTGAAAACTACTCTTAAAGAAACATAACACATGTATAGATGAATACTTTTTAAAATTTGGATAAAAAGAAGTTACACATGGAAATAACAATAGCTAAAAGGCTCCAAGGTTAAAGCAAATGACATCATCTGAAGGACCACAAATATTGATTTCAGATGCTAAAGACAAGTCTACACATGCTAGTAATATCCTTTACAATATAAGAGCCACTCTGCAAATACATTCATCTTGTAGATGACTAAAGCACTGTGGATCACTTGTGAAACACTCCACAGAAGAAAACAGAGAAGCAAATCTCATTGTTATGCACAACAGTTCAGTGTCAGGGAGAAATATTTCCAAAGGATCTGTAAAGCATAAGCTACTTACACATAACACAGAATCTTCCTTGTTTAAAAATACTGAGGAAGAAAAGCATAACAAAAGCTAAATAACCAAATAAAAAATGAGCTAGCTTAACAAAAGTACACGAAGCTGCACTTTTTTTAAAAAAAGTTTCACATATTTGGTCAAGGACCTGAAAAGTCTAATTTAAAGAAATTTAAACTTCCCACGGGAAAAAAGTAAGCAACTGATAAAACTGATAATCAAGCCAAACAACTGCAACTACTAATTACTTAACATCTGACCATCTCAAATTCAAATGATCCTGAAAACTTGTTCTATACCCTGCTTCGCACTGATCCACATAACATAACGTTCATGGGTCAAGATAAGGACAGGGAGAGATCACTCAGCAATTAACTTCATGGGCGAACTACTCTCGACTTAGGGAAATTAATTTTTTGCCAATCTAAACCAGAGTAAGATAATGAGAGTAAAGACCAAAGCTGAATGTACCTTTCCCTCACCCCTGCCTTCTTCCTGCACTCAACTTCACTCCCCATTTTCTCTTTCCTCCCCCCAGCAGCACACAGGGATAAGGAATGGGCATTTTAGTCAATCCATCACACATGGTTTCTTCCCCTGCTCCAGTGTAGGGTCACTGCCATGGAAGGCACACCTCTACAAACTTCTCCAACATTGGTCCTTCACATGGGCTGCAGTTCTTCACAGACTGCTCCAGCATTAATCCCTTCCATGGGGTGTAGTCCTTCAGAAACAGACTACTCCATTGTGGACCTCCATGTGATCCAGGGGGACAATCTGCTTCTCCATGAGCTGCAGAGGAATCTCTGCTCCAGCACCACCAGGAACACCTCCTCCCCCTTCGGTGTCACTGACTTCGGTGTCTGCAGAGTTCTTCACTTATTCTCACCACTTTCTCCCAGCTGCTGTTGTGCAGTACTTTTTACTCAAATGTTATCACAGAGGCACTACCACTATCACTGATTAGCTCAGCTTTGGCCACCAGCAGGTTCATCTTGGAGCCAGACAGAACTGTGTCTCAGACATGAGGGAAGCTGCTGACATTCTTGCAGAAGCCACCTCTGTAGTGCCCCTGCTCCCAAAACCTTGCCATGCAAACCCAACACAGGACATCAAGTCTTCTACTCAAGGCCCCTTTTCTTCAAGCTGCATTTGCTACATTACTATTACTATCTATGAGATATTTATCAGCATTAGGGTAGCAAACTTGCCACAGCAATATTTCAGGCTTATATGCCTGTTCCCAGCCACCCATCTGCCAGGCCCTCCTTTAGTGGTGAGGAACATGCATCCAAAACAGAACATTCTCCCAAAAGGCAAGTGTACAAAAATTAGCCAGCAAAGTTTTCCCTGCCATGACAGCATTGTTCTGATCAATCTCTCTGAACGCCCCCTGGGAGGAGTTAAAAGCAATTATAGCCTATGTAGTTAGACAAGGCTGACAAAATTAATCTTTTTCCCCAGCTCTCCATCTGTAACCTAAACATTATCTAATGTGATTTAAAACTACCTCTCTGTCCTTTACAAAGGCAGGTTTATATATTCCCTTTCCCTGCACAGCAACTTAATATATTCAAAAATCTATGCCTTATTACCAAGACAGAGGAAGGGAAATGTTTTCCTTGAGGTCCAGCTAAAACCTGTCAACACTTCTGGGCCATTCACTGCATCCACACTGCATTATCTACAGTTAAGAGACTAGGCCATCTAAAAATCAGGTTTAGGGTTATACTCTGTTCACTCTGTAGTTCCATGTCACAAAAAAAACCCCATCTGATTGGGTGGTCCTGTTAGACAAGTTGCTTACAGGTAAGAAACATCCACCAACAAGGCTAAATACTTCTTCAAAAGAAGCTACCCAGGTGATATATGATTTGCTCAACAGATGCATGTTACCTATTTACCATCTTTCAATACTTGTCCTGTTTTCCATGTTTTTTGGCAAGTGAAATCAGACCCATTATTACCTTTTCCTCTGATTTTTTTTTTTAAGACAGACTCCACCATAAGAACCCTGAATTAAGTGAATATAAAAGGCAACTTCTCTAATATGCATTTTACAAGAGCTAATAAAGCACCTGAATGACATGTGACCTGTTCTTTTCTTAACACAGAACAAATCAAGCTGTTGTTAATTCCATGTCCACTGATATCTTGACAGACTTCAATATGCAAATTCTTGGTATTATGTTACATTCTCCTCTCCACTAGGCTATGGAATAGCTTACTTGGCTTCCCTTTTACTATAAATGCTTTTATTGTTTTCTGTAGCTACATCCAGCACAGACCATAAAGCATTATTTGCCACTTCTCAGATCTGTCCTTTACTCTTCTAACATGCTCAGACTAGCTTGAGTCTCATTTAGACCTTTTTTTCTAAGGTTCACTGTTTCTTGCCTAGTGTCCACTTTCCTCCTTATGCTCAGAAGCAGTTAGAGTGGTGCAGTTCTTAACCAGCCAGCTAACAAGACACTGGAGGATAAATAGGGATTTTCACCTGTAACAAGCTAAGGACCTGTGCCCAAGCCAGGATCTGTCCTACTGCTCTTTCAGAATCAAGATAATGCCATAAAGAGTACTTTAGTCATGCAGGAAAGCAGGAATCAAGTAGGAATTCACTATCTACCCTCAGGACCTGAAGGATGTTGGAGAACTTCAGTTTCTTTTTCCTAATGCCCCCACCCTGCAGCAGCCTCAAGCAGCACATACACATTAACTGAGAGAACACTGGGGGGAACAAAAACAGAATGACATGACATTGTGAATGGGAGCACCTGAAAACCTTTATAGCATTTTCAACAGTGACTTGATCAGACTGAGTCTGTGGCAAAAGCAGCCTGTGTGTACACAAGGGGATTCTCCTAGAGCCAGCAGTTAAAGCCCCAAACATCTAAATCATAACACCATACAAGAACATGCTGCAAGAAACAGGCCTCCTAAGGTTTCTTCTGAGGCACCTGAAGAGAATTCTGCTGGAATAAAGGCAAATTGCAAGTATTCAGGCATCCCAGATCTTTCTGTGTAAAACAGACTGACACTAGCTCTTAAATTCAAAACAAGCAGGAACAGTTTACATGAAACAACATTTACTGGCTACAGTTGAGGAAGTCCATAGCCAGCTCGTCTCATGAGTCATAGCTGGCTGCATTGCCACAAAATTCTTCCTGCTATACAGCTCTCAAGCCTGAGGTATTCATGAAACAAGCTTCAGAGCAGTATCTGCTTTCAAAATACTGGTTCAAGTGCTTAAGGCAAATCACACAGGGAAGTTTAAGTGTTTTTATATACTACTTAACCTTCAAGAGTACTCCATGGGAAGAAAAAAAAAGTAATACTTCAACAATGAAACTTGCTTGCTCTCTCTCACTACTCTAAATGGTATTTCTTTTCCCTACAGAGGAAAGCTGGGGCAGTTCATAGCAGATGAAACTCAAGTCTGCACATAACAACTATTAAAGTATACTTGTGCTGCTACTCTGACTGCAGAAATGAAACCTATCCATGGTGAAATTATTTTAAAATTCTGAAGCTTTAACCTATAAAGAAAATACTGAGTAGGGCACTAGACAACAAACAGAGGCCTACAGAAAATGAAAGCTACCGTTCTTGAGTTCTCTCATACACAAATGTCACTTAGCATAAGTGTGACAGAGGCTGTTATCTAGCCTAATTCCACAGTTCAGTTATTAATGAAACAAAGCATACACTGCCATGAAGATAACCACAGTTTACAAATACACCAGTGTTATACACTGTAATAACATATATTAACTGGCTGAAGACAAGCATTGTGCTTACCTAATTCAGCAGTACAAAGCCATTTATCCCCGAAGCTTTGACACAGCAGTTTGTTGGGTTTTTGTGATGCCAATAAGTCTTTTCTTTCATATAAGATCAAGAAAAATTTAGTATAGCTGCATATTGATTTTGCCCACATCTAAATGTGAAAACCTGTTCAGCTGCTGAATACTTAAATTTCTAAATTCCACTCATGTTTAAGCCAGATTCCATAAAACCTCTAAAGTTAATTCTCATTCATGCCACTACAACACATTTATGTTGGCTTAGTACCATAGAAATGATAGAAAAATCATAGAAATGTCTAGATTGGAAAAGACCTGTACAATCATCTAGTCCATCATCAACCTAACACTACCAAGTCTACCCCTTAAACCATGTCCCTAAGCACCTCATCTAATCGGCTCAAACACCTCCAGGGATGGTGACTCTACCACTGCCCTGGGCAACCCATTCCAACACCTGATAATCCACTCAGCAAAGCAGTTCTTCCTAATGTCCAAGCAAAACCTCCACTGACACAGCTTGAATCCATTTCCCCTTGTTCTGTCATCTGTTGTTGGGTTAAACAGGCCTACTCCCACCTCTCTAACCTACCTTCAGGTAGCCAGAGAGA
>JANIJG010006292.1:137365-150057 GCA_024611175.1 Megaceryle torquata | reverse complement strand
TTTTTCAATAGTATTATTATTACTATAATATTAATAATAATATTTTATTTAAATTATTAATCTCTTCTTATCTCAACCCATGAGTTTTACTTGTTTTCCATTCTCCTTCCCATCTCACCGGGGGCGAGGGGAGGAGTGAGCGAATAGCTGCGTGGTGCTTAGTTACCATCTGGGTTAAACCACCACAGCAGTGGAGAAGCCTCTTTTAAACACATTAATATTCCCTGTCCCCTCAAACTCCCACCTCAGTTTCCCAGCTCCCCCTCGTGTCCCTGCAGGCAAGAAGCAGCCCGTGAGCTGGAGGCACATCCATGCCATCCGGCAGGTCTACCCACACCTGCCCACTGGCTTTTCCCAGGCAGCATTTACACTGGCTGCTCCACTTGCCTTCCTCTCCCGTAGGCAGCAATTTGTGTGCTGCTTCGCCACCCAGCTGCCGGTTTTCATTAAACTTCTAGTAATGAAATTACCTCTTGTGACTTCTCTCCAACTTTTACACTGGCTTGAAAGTGGGTTCAAATTTGCTACTGCTCCAGCTCTGCCAGTAAAGGTAGATGGACAGGCAGAGGTAAAAACAGAGAGAACAAAAATCATACCTGCTTTTTGCCCTTAGGCTGCATTTTTATATTATTTTGATACTATATTATACAGATCTGATCTCAGAGCATACTGCCTTCAAGCTCTCATTTCCACACTCATCACCAGAGGTTACTCTCCCTTCAGTTAAGCTTAGTGGCTCAGCAGATTCTTTCTAAATTGGATCTAAGAAGTGATTCACGTTAAAAGAACCTTTGTAATTATTTATTTATTTATATATAATTATTAATTATTTTCATTGACCGTAGTATGGTTTTGGGCATGTCCAGGCAAATGTTTAAACTGAGGCAGCTGAGGGGATGTGGTGGAAAGGGGAATGAGTAAGGAACAAGGCTCTGGTCTACTCACCAACATGTAGGGCTTTATACCCCTCACTGCAGTGCTGTTATCACAGAGGTAAACCCCTGCTTCTTAGATCCCTTGTTTCTACATGTTTTATCTCCACAGTTTGGTAGCTTAAAGAACCCTGTCCCAGGAGAGAAACTGCCTTATCAGCTGAGAATTGAACAATTAAAAAAAGTGAATGTGTAAACTGCAGGGAAAATTTAAAAAAAAAAAAGGAATTTTGCATGTTCTTGATGTCATTCTGTACTTGTGGCAGCACAGCTTCATGGTTGCATGAGCTTCCCAGCACTTTGGTGGTATTCCACCATTCCTTGGGCAGTATGGGAGATGACCAAACCTTGCCTTTTAGGTCTTTCAAGAGGTAAGGTAAAGAAGAAAAATATTTGGTCTCAGTATGATTTAACTGTGCTGTGGTCTGTAGCTGAGGTCATTACTTTGGGTATCAGTAGTAGAAGAAACTACTCAAGGACTTTTGAGTTTGGCTGTAGTAAATGACTAATATAATGAGGAACATAAGTCCAATTGCCTTCATGTTTGTTTTCTTTTCCTTGATGGAAAGAGTTGACCAGTGTGAGTAGAACATTTTGTACCTGGGATTATTAGTAGCTTCTTCATCAAGAAGGTCTAGCACTTTGGCTACATTGCCATGCTCTAACTCTTCCCTGCTCCTCACTCCAACTGAGACAGATTATAGATTGGACAAGGTTTGAAATTACTCTCATTTTCAACACATGGGTTTGTGAAGAAGCAAAAAGCAGTTACTGCTTTAAGAGAATCTGTCACCTTGTCCTCTGGAAGAAAGGCAACAATAATCTTTTCCAATAATGGACCCATTATCTCCCTCCTGAAATTTATCAGGCAAGAAACATATTGATCCAATTTGCAGGTTGCAGCCTGTAGTTCTCTAAACATGTCCAAACCCCTAGCACACAATGATGGCCAAAACTTACTCTGCATTTAGTTTGCAGATGTTACCTTCCCCTCGCTTCTCCCTTGTGGCTTGCTGTTCTCTTTACAATCCAAGCAACCTCAAGTGGATGAAAAACTCCTGTATTTCAACTAATTAATTTTAACTCTGTTCTTTAGAAAAATGTCTGACAATGTTTTTCCTCTTTGGTCTCTTACCAGCTGTGAATTTGGAGAAAAAAATAGTGCATGGAAGTACTTATATCCAAGCAAACTATGCTTAATTGAAGTTAAAAAAAAATTATCAAGTTTTTTTCTATTTGTTATTTATAAATTGTTGGCATTTATTAATGTTCTTTTTGGAGTCAGTATTCCTGTTTGTGTAGAAGTGGCACTTCCCTTTTAATCTCTGGGTCTGCTTTTTAAAATTGCTTTTTAAGATAACTGACACCTTATTCTTCTCAGAAGACCCTGTTGTAATGATTCACCATGCTTTACCTGTCATTATGAAACAAAAGTGAATGTGAAATCATTAGTTTTCTGATTGATTTAGAGTGAGAAAGATAAATCTTCCTTGTTTGTTAGAAACCATTCATAGAGGCTACTATAGCAACAAAATTAATTACAAACAAGGAGGCTGTTAATTAATGCTTTGGACTGACTAGAATAAGAAAATCCTGAATCTTTGCTGAATCCATTTAGTCCCATCCCAATAGCTCTTGGTTATTTGTTTGAAGAGTTAGTGCACCTTTATACTGCCCTGGAAAAGAAAAAAAAAGAGAAGTGTATGATAATAGAATTTAAAGGGTGCTCCATTAACCTTCCTTCTTGTGATCCCACTGGACACGATTGCTGAAGTTTGGTTTGTGTTCACAGTGATCCCCTCTGCTGCTGATAATTTGATGAATAAAGCCGATAATGCCTTTAGACCACTTAAGGATATAAACAAATAAAAGTAGTCCCTGCCTCAAGTGGTTTACAGTCTACAAAGCTGATACGTGCCAAGCAAAAAATAATACTTTGGGAGGCAGGCAAAAAGAGGATTTCCAATTGCTTTTTGAAAGAGTCCTGGGATGCTAGAAGAGATATTATGTTGATATGTGTTAGTAGGCATGAGATGAGGGAAAGAATACGTAGTCTCCTTGGGAAGAGAGGAAGAACCCTTGGGAGGCCTATAGGCAGTTAAGTATATAAACTACAGCAGTTTCCTCACTGCTAAAGTTGATGTATTATGCTTTATAAAGCAGGATTGATATGTTTTCTGTAACAGAAGGATCAGCCAACAAACTGATTTCAGGTGTAAATTATGGAGATACTGATCTACTTTACTTTTTGGAATAAATTACAGTTTGAGAAAATGTCTATGAAATACAAACTAGAGAACCAAAAAGTACCCATTTTGACTTCTACAGTGAAATTCCTTCAACTTTCCTTCACAAAGTCAACAGTTGTTGCATCATAATATATTAGGAACAAGCTTCCAAGACTGTGACAGGGAGCAAAACTAGTGACTAGATAACCGAGAAACATTTGCTTTTCTGTAATAACTGTTCAGAAAAGATTTAAATCCAGACTCTTCAAACGAAAGAATACACCTGAATACTGGTTACAAAATTATAGTACAATTTTCCACTGGTGGGAACTCATGCAGTTATTACTGTACTGACTCTTTTCATCATTACTCTATTAGATTAAAAGGTAACACTACAAATTAGTTAGCTCTGCAGAGAAGAACTTGGGAGTCCTCTTGGATAATAAGTTAACCATAAATCAGCAATGTGCCCTTTGTGGCCAGGAAGGCCAGTGGTATCCTGGAGTGTATTAAGAAGAGTGTAGCCAGCAGGTTGAGGAAGGTTCTCCTCCTTTTCTACTCTGCCCTAGTGAGGCCATATCTGGGGTGTTGTGTTCAGTTCTGGGCTCCCTGGTTCAAGAGACAGGGAACTGCTGTGCTACAAAGATAAGGGGACTGGTGCATCTGTCTTATGAGGAAAGACTGAGAAACCTGGGGCTGTTTAGCCCAGTGACAAGGGCTCTGTCCAGTGACAAGACAAGGGGCAATGGACACAAACTAGAACACAGGAAGTTCCCTCTGGACATCAGGAAAAGCATCTTTACTTTGAGGGTGGCAGAGGTGGAGTCTTCTTCTTTAGAGACTTTCAAAACCCGCCTGGACACGTTCCTGTGTAACCTGCTTTAGGTGAACCTGTTGTATCAGGGATGATGGACTAGATGATCTCCAGAAGTCCTTTCCCACCCCTATCATTCTGTGATTTTGTAAATCAAAAGCACAATGAGCTGATATTTCTGAAAAACATAGTGGTGGCTGCTCACAGGCTGCGCACTGGTGTGCTCCATAGCAACATGTAGGTTTGAAAAACCATATGAAGTAGTTTGACATGCCTTATCTTCTTCTCAGAGCTATATATGTGCGCTAATATGTTACCTAGTGTGCAGGACATGTACATGATTGGGCTCCTTCAGTCCTTACTTGAAAAGAACTCCAATAGCTCTACTTAAGAGTTTCCTTTGTGGTCGTGAGTCCAGGAGAGCTATGGCTACATATGTTGATAGGTGTATCACGCAGTGATGTGCAGTGTCTGCTGAGAGAAGTTGTTCCCTTGCTTGAAAGTAGCTGTTAGAATATTACTTTGCTTCCTTCAATCACCCTAATGTTTACAAATCTTAACTTTTTCTTTGCTAGCTATGGAGGAAGAAAAAGCCTCTGCAAATAATAGCAAGGAGATTCATTTCAGTACAGTAATAAAGATACCAAAGGCCGTCCTGTTTTCCAGGTGCTCTTCTATTTCTGCTGCCTGTGATATCTACACCAAACATGGTGTCATCAGTCAGCTACAGCGTGGTGGGTTAATGCATATTTACCAATTTGCAAATTATGCATATGGAGCTCTTAGCATAGCTGTTTCTTTATCTTTCTGCTTTTCTTCCTTCACTAATGATTCAAAATGCTTACATGCCTAGCATCAGAGGGCTGTATTCTATGCTTGCCGTTTGCCTTTGTACACCAATTAGGTCTTTGTAATTTAAATGATGTTTTATTTGCTGATTTGGAAGCATCCTTGTTGGTAGAATGAGGTTTTCTTCATCCTGCAACTGTTCTTTGATATAATGATTTATTAAGGTACTAGGAGAAATATTGATCCTGCTAATAGCTTCTGCCTTGCCACAGAATACCTTACATTTTACTCACTGAAAGGGCCATATTCCTTTTCTCATCATGTGATTGACCATAAATGCTTTGGCCTTTCCCCAGCAATTATCACACTTACCAAAGCAGTGGGTAAAAGTCAAGTATTTATAGACTTATTAGAGAAGTCAACACGTCCAAATGTGTACTTTACGTAGTACAAAGAGTTAGTGCACAGTGCTTAGAAACTGGGGAGTGGTTCCATACTGTTCCAAAACAAATCAGCAAATTCAGAGGAGTTATGTATATGTTATCATTTAGGACTAGCTTTCTGGGTATTACTATGAGGAGTAATGTGCTTGGCCTGTGATTCATTAATGGTATTTATACTCACATTTCATTGGTATTTTCCACTATGTTCTCTTTTGTCTATTCTAACCTCCTCTTTCTTGAGAAGGGTTTCTACTGTTAGTGTGTGCAAAGGAGTGGTGAAGGCATCAGTTTTGTAACCCATCTGGAGCTGATTCCTTTTGTAGGTTTTATTATCCATCTTGGAAAGTTATTTATTCATATGGTAGTGACGAATGCTGAAAGGGTGTAAGAGACAGCTTCATGGAAAATACAGGTCAAGACTCTTAAGGGACAAGTTTTTTCACTAAAATAAAGCCAAAGGGAGATGGACATGACCTGATCACCATGTCACCAGTGACTCCAATAGGCTGCTTAAGGTTGTGAACACAGTATTATTGAAAACAGTTCCCTTTTTTTTTTATCCTGTCTTCATTTCCCTTTGAGTAATTGAGGCACAACGATTCAGATTGGGGTATGACAAACCTAAGTTTCATGCTTATTTAATGGAAATTCTTTCTAAGATAGGGGGACTCATTACTTCAAAGTATTGTTTGGTCAATATTTTGACTGTCTAGATTCAGGTTTTGTGTTCCAGCATTATAACGGTTAGTGAAATCACATTGGTAGAGGTATGTTAATTTTTATGCTTCACAGTCCTAGCAAATTTCTATTTAGGGGTCAGAGAGACCATGCCTTTTTGGGGGAAGATTATCAGAAATCGGTTTTATGTAGTCCTTTGAAAAATTTCCTACAGCAAAGGCTGTTAGAGATGGGACAGAGAGCAAATTTTGCTGCTGTTCAGAAATGTCCCTTGCTCCCATGCAATCACATACCCTCAAAACCCTGGCCAGAAAGCACAGAGTAGGAGATTATTAATGTTGCCTTGCACTGAGATCTATATCTCTAATTATGCAACTATTAGAGTGTTTAAAATTTGTTTTTAGTTAACATTTGGTACTTGTGTTTTATTTGTTCATTGTAAGGCACTGTTGCTAATGAAGCTGTCACATAGATGACTTTCATCACCCACATGTGAGATAGTGACCCTGCATAGTCAATGGAAACAAGCAGGCATTTCTAGGACAGGAATAATCTAAGTGTTAAATAGACATGCAAAATAAATCAGGTTCATCACACCCTAAGAGTGTTTGCCTCTGTTAACAGTGAAGGTAACTGGGATTAACTAGCTCAGAGGGAGGTGTCTATAGCTCAGTGAGGTGAAAGCATGATGATGTGATACGTGGGATGATTACCCCAAAGGAGAAAATATGTTGCTGAGAAAGCCTAGATAGCATGCTCAAAACTTAATCCCAAGTTTTTTAGAATATTTAAGTAAGCTGAGGTGTACCCTATGTGTCTGATGTGCTGGGTTACTCTTGGTCTGAATCTCGCTTGAATGTAGGAGATGGGCCTCTCATGGATGTAAATCTGTACAGCTCCATTAATGCCAGCAGAGCTCTGCTAACTACATCAGTGCAGGATCTGATCGATGGAAAGGTAATTCTCTACCTGAATTACAGTAGCAGTCAGGGGATGAGATAATATCTTCCTTTAAGCAGGCCAACTTGTGCATGGGTTTGCCTTGTTCCAGCTACAGGAACATGCTGTAACAATGATGGGGGGGACAAAGAGAAGAAGGGGTCCTCTTCGCAGTAACTGCAGCTGAATTGCTTCTACCCAGGGCATGCCAGGTCCTGGCGTGCTCTGTTTAAATCACGGTGGCCCATATGGAGCAAACAGAAAGGACCCCACCCCATGTCCAGCATTGTCAATTGATACCCTTAAGTAATTTCTCTATGGCAACATATCTTCGTCTCCAAATGTTAATTAATAATTGATCTTGTTATGTATGCAGAGGACTCTCTATAATTCAGTTCTCTATATTTATGTCTCATAAATGACTCTGCCTTGTCAGATTTTATGGTGAAATAGTAGATCCAAAATTAGCATAATGTAACAACCAAATCGCATATATAGCCTTGATCTGCAAACACTTTTACCCATGAATAATTTTAGTTATTACAACTGAACTCACAGAGTCACATATGCTTTTGCAGGATGAGAGCTACAATGTTTATTGAATTAATTTCTTTCATACACTACATGTGTTCAAATGAAACTAATTTATCTGTCATGTATCTAGGCATTTCTCAGCATAGATTATATAATTATTTTTCTTAAGTATGGTCATAGTGAATCAGAGGGCTAAATAATATTTCCTGTAGATATTTAGATAAAACTGAATCTGGGTTCATATTATGAGATAGAATCTTACTTTATATGTGTCAGTGTGTTCATATATATGATATTATTAAACACAAACTATTTTATATGTAAGTAGTTATAGATATCTGTGCATAGATGGGCATATACAGCTAGATAGGTGTGCATATATATTTAAAAGTGCTTGTAAGATACACTACATCTATATATTGCACATATATATATACATATTCTATGCATTTGAAAATATGGACAATTCCTTTCTTAATAAATATATGTAAACCCAGGTATACCCACTCTAGTCCAACTCAAACTCATCTATCTTCACTTTCAAATAAACAAGCTGATTCTATTTGTGGAGTGTAAAATAGATCATTTCCCTTGTGGGGATCAGTGTGCTGTGTAACTCTGTGAAGAAGGAAACTCCTAAGATTCAGTTTTAATGTTCATTTGGTGTCTTAGTGCGGACAAATGTCACCTGCTTTGAGTCCGTGTGTTACGAAGCTGAAATAATGTTGCACTTAGTAATGACACTGTGCTTATGGATTGCTTTGCTAAGTAGAGGAAATGAAGGGAGAGTTAGAACCTTGCTGATTACTTGTACATTTAAAAATAGAAAATAAAGTTTTCTGATATTTTTGCATTTAAATGAAACAATAAGGAATATTTAAAGGAAACAATAAGGAATATTTAAATGAAATATACCGAGCTTGCTCTGAGGATGTTGCTTAATGATATACAAATAATCACTCCAATGGCAGTCTTCAAAATGAGTGTGGTTTATGATCTAAAGTCTAAAGATCATTAACCAACATCTGCTATTTTCTGGAAACAGTGCTGAAAAAAACCCCCAAATAAACTCCTTCAGTTAAATTGCCCTTTTTATATGCAGTAAGTAATGGGGAGAGAACCGTAGGGAAGTCTGGACATGCTGCTTGCATTTGGGTAAAATGAGATTGTTCTTCATCGTTCAAAAATTGACCTGGAGAAATTACTTGGTTTCCTTTGTAAAGGAAAAAGTGGTTCTTACACTTACTTCTTTTATTTTAAATGGACTCGGGCAGCCGTGAAGGATTTTCGGCAGGACGTAGGACATTTGGCCCAAGGGGCTGGTAGTGCTGGCTTTAAATGTCTTGCTTGCTGTCCCTAATCCCTGATCACATGGCTCTCAGTTAGGGTGCTCAGTGCTCCCATGTGGAGCTGGTTTCTGATAGCCATGCTCACGTGGTGCTGTGCCTCAATTCACAAGACGCTCCGTTCACATTGGCACAAAGTACTGCTAGATGCAAATAAAGCTGTCCAGGGGTGGCCCCTGCCGGAGAAATTCTGGACTTGAGATGTTCTGGTGTGTGGGTATCAATCCCCTCATTTACCTGGTCATGTTATTTGGTTAGATTGGCACAGAGGTTAAGGTAAGGCAGATGTGCACTGCTCATAAGATAGTTTATATTCACAGACTTCTCCAATGAGCTTGTCAGACTGCTTGTAAGAAGTCTTTTTAAGGTTGGATCCCTTAAAAGAGATGACTATAGATAAAAGTACATCAGTGCACATTAGGGATGAAATTTTCAAAGCAAGGACATCCTGTTGAGCCCTGTTTTGCCATTGTTGGGTTATATGTTCCTTCTTTTGTGTCAAACAGTACAAACATCTCTACCAGAGGCCTTTTATGATGGAGTTGATCTGAATTTAAGGTCAACTGCTTAAAAATGAGGTTAAACAAAGGTGATGAAATTATACTAAGTGAACTGTTTCAGTTAATTCTTTTTTTTCTTTTTTTTTTTTTTTTTAAGAAACAACCTACAGGGTGGCACTTACATTGTTGAAGCAGCAAAGAGCTACCATTGCTGAATATATTTCAGCAAACACACATCTACAGGGCAAGATAGGATCTGTGCACAGTGTCACCCCCCAATAAGCAAAAGCAGTTTGAGGTAGTTGATTCCTCAGCAAAGCAGCAAAATGCTTTGGGTTTTCTTTACTGTGGAGCAAGAACATACTCTGGGCTGTTATCACAGCAGCTGATGGACATCTGTTTCTCATCCTAACTTTCCCTAACACTCTCTGCGTGTTCACCAGCCATTTAACACTGTAATTCAGGAGTATGTGTATTTAGGGTTTTTGCAGAGATGCTGGTAACATGTAAATGGACATTAGTGGAGCTCAGCAGCATTTGGTTGCATTTTTCAGTTCATTGTTTTGACATGTATTGCCTTGCAAGGGGTTTAACCCCTGGTGTATTCCAGTTCTGTAAAATGGGTCAAAACAATTACTGTTCACCTTAACATAGATGTGAAATTTTGGGTGTTAGGGAGCTCCTTAAGAATCATGAACCATGACATTGAAGGTGTTTAAACAGTTGTAATGATACTAATATTTATTTAAAAGAGAAACCTTTTCTAAAACTTTTATTTTGATTTTAAGAAGAAGAGTATAGGTGAAAGTATTGCTTTAGTTTTATTAAGCTAAACTTGTAATTTATCAGCCCTTGGAGTAATATACTTCCCTTTGAATATAATAGAAGATGTCCCTGCATACATCAGGCTGGCCTCAGGTGTCATTTTCTTATAGGCAATTGAGAAATCTGTCTTCTTTTCCCTGTGATTCAGGATCTTGCAATCCAAGGAGAAAAAGGGTTTTCAGAAAGAGAAATGACAGTTCCTTTAAGTTTATGTTAACATTATCACACCGACTGAAAAGGTCAGGAAATTCAAGATTGTCTGGAATGTCACAGGCTGTAATGCTGGCTCAGGTGAGTTAACCAGACTATGGAAGGCAGTGGACTTCTGCTGACTTAGCATGTACAGCCTTGGAGCTATATATTTAACCCTTCTTGGTTAATTAATATGCTAAAAATTCATTTTTATCTGTCTTTGCACACGTACTGCTGGGGAAATGTCAACTTGAGCATAGAGGGAGACTGCAGTCTTCCTAGTGAGTTGAAAATTCGAGTACAAGCTGAGCTTCTCTGCTTGCCTGCTTTAGGTGGACAGACACACACCACATACCTGGACCAGCCTTTGTTGTCATAAATCTCTTATCCTTCCCAAAGAATTGGCTCTTTAATTGGCCATTGTCCTTTTAGCTGAGCAGGACTAGATTAATTTCTCTGCTAGAGGACTACAGAGCAGTGTACTATGAGTTATAATGTGAAAAACTTACTGTGCAGTAACCAAAAATATAAAGAAGTGCTAAATTAAAGATGCTTCTAACCTGTTATAAATAGCCTCTGTTGCCAGTCACCACACGATATCATGGATCAGAGTTGTTTTTACTAACAGATATTTGAGAAAACATTGTCTAATTTTTAGATGACATTGGAAACCACTTCTGTGTGGCTTCTTGCTTTATTATTATTTTTTTTTTCTTCTTTCTGAGGTTATTATTTTGAACCCACTTAAAAGTCACCAATGACATAAGCAAAATATTTTCATTATTACATTAAAGAAAGTAAAGTACCCTTGGCCTATGGTTATACTGACCAAGATTTTATGGTGGAATTACAGATACTATAAACGTAGGGATTTGTAAATTGAAATATATATGCAACCTTGAAATGTACATTTTCAGCATTGTTGGCTGTGATAAATATGAGCCATAAAGTAAACCTGTGCTCTGAACCAGATTGGATCAAGCATCGTCGCTGAAGCTCTTTTGCCATTTTTCTGTGTTTCTGTTCTCATCATCTGGTTCTACAGATCACTTTTCTCCATTTCAAGGTTGTATTTTTTTCTGCGGCTAGGGTTAAGGAATTGTCACATCCCAAGGGGAATCTTTGTTTTATTTTTTAATCTATCTTGCTGTAGCTTTATTTCTGCAGCAAGTGGTTTCAGTAATCCATACTGATGAGTTGTCCACTCTCCTGGTAGGGTTGACAGGTAGATTTATGAACCAGGAGAAGATAATGCGCTTCCACAAGGGGTCACCGGTTCCAGTGCACACAGCAACTAGTTTCTGCCATGCTTCTGTAAAGGGCAGGTGTAGACAAGCCTCTCATCAAAAGGAGTAAAAAAGAAAAAGGAGTTCTTAGTCTTTAGAACATACCTACAAAGAAAAGGAGCAAAACAAATAAATAAGAATGCTATTAAGAACTTCTTTTCTTTCAGTAGTCAGGTAGCCAGATGTCAGAAGTCCTTTATGCCATCCCTGTCTGTGTTGCCACTTCACTGTTATCTGTAGATGTGGGATGCTTGGACAATGTCACTTCAGAGTCTACATTTTAATGGCCATGAGGATTGCTAGAGCTACAACTAGCATAACGGGAAATTGTTAATTCATCTGTAAAGTAGAACCTGTACAAGTAATTAATATAATATCTCCTGAAATCCATACGCCTGCCTGCCTATTGTTAAAAGAGGTTGCGACAGGGTGTAATTTTAGGGCACTTCTCTCCTGGTTTCTTTGTGTGCAGGCAGCAGAGGCTCCTGGTGTCAGGGGACAAACCTCCCTTTTAATTTTCCCGTCTGCCTGAAAATCACCTTTGAAGAAAAGCAACTCCATTAGCAGGAATTAATGGAGCCCTTTCTCCAGTCAGGGTTCTGCCAAGAGTGCTGGTGTTTGCAATAATCAGGACGTTTCACAAGCATGTTATTTCTGTGTTCCTAGAGCTTTGTTTCAAAGCTGATTGTCTCATGGTTCATGTAGCTCCCCAGTACACTCCAAAATACCAAAAGGTTTTTGTCTTGTTTTGGCATCCTGTCTGTGTGCAGCTCCTAGTCCCCCAAGGATAAACAGAGGAAAGCTTTTCTCTGCTATCTGGTGATAATTTTCTAAAGGTCAATGTCGTCATCCCTTTTTCAGGAAATCTTACCTGTCAACTGCTGTCCAAAATGGCTAGAAGATATTTCTTTGCGTTCCACTTGCAGTGGGGCTTGCCATGTGCAGCACCAGCCAAGCCTTTTTGCATTCAGATATACTTTGTGATATTTTTTCTTTCTATTTTTTTTTAAACGGTGTTCTGTCTTTAAAATCATCTTTTCTTTTTCCTTCCCTGCCATTTTCACACCTGTTCCAAAATCCTTGGAACGTATGGCACAGATTCCCAACATAATGCTTTAATTGCTGATATGGGTTGTTCCCCCCCCCCCCCCCCCCCCCTCCTCTTCTACTCTACCCAAACTCTGAA
>JANIJG010006292.1:0-137265 GCA_024611175.1 Megaceryle torquata | reverse complement strand
TTTCCAAAATGCTTGAAACGTTGGGCCAACATTCCCCAATAAAGTTTTTTATTTCTTATTTGGGTTTTTCCCCCCCCCCCCCCCCCACTTCTTTTTTTATGGAAGAACAAAGTTAAGATTCACATGAGGTGAAGAGACTTTAACTTCCAATGACATTGTTTTATCTCTTAACATTTAGAGGTGACTTTTAGAGCTGGCCAGTGTGAGGAATGAGTTCCTCATGAGAGAAAATTCTTGTTGCCATCAGTTTTGACATGTTACCAGGTTCCTGGGGACTTCTTCTGCATCCCTATTCACCACCATCCAGTGAGGGGGGTGGTCTTGTACTGCCTGACATAATCAAAACTGCCCAGTTCTCTTGGCCAGGTGGGAGCTTCATTTACCTCTCATTTTGTTAGAAGCGGATGTTTTCCTCAGAGGAAAGGAAAGAGAGATGGAAATACATAGGAGCTGCTGTGAAATTTTCTCCATGGGAAGATCTGTCTGAACCAGGGTGGAATTTCTGGTCATGACCTGTAAATAAATGCTTACCCTGGGAACTCCAACTAATTTGTACTTAGGTACACACCACTCACCTGAGATGTGTGATAGCAACTGGCAGGTTGCAGACTTCAACAAAAGCCCCTTCACAGAAGTCTTCATCAATTGAAATCATTAATTTGACCTCACTGCATATTCCTTTGGTTGTCTTCTAATTAGCAAGCTTTTGTGGGATAAAAATACGGTTTCTTGACCAGCTATAATCATATGCCAGTGTTTGTGCTAGAGGAAGGAACAAAACAATAATAATAAAAAAGGAACATTTTAATTTGGATTAAATAAACATCTTCTCAAACTGGTCAGAGAGAAATTAATTGTTTTGTTCTTCTGATCTACTAATTACATGTACAGGCAAGCCCATGTAAGCTTTTCCTGCATGCTCTATCATTAAAGAATGGATTACATCTGAATCAAATTACTGTATTTCCATCAAAGGTCTCGGTGGGTCAGGGTAGTTGGCAAGATTTATAGCCTAAAAAGGAGGAGGTCAATGGATGTCAGTGGTTAAGAAATATATTGTTCTGCTGGGGGAGTTATCCTTTCCTAAGAGCTCGAATTGCTTTTTTTCTCATTCTTCGCATCTCTTCACACCCTTGCACTTCATGGACATTAATTCTAAACTCCTGTAGTTTCTTGTCAGTTCTTACCCTTTCAACCACCAAGAAACATTGTGTCAAGTGCATGCTTTCCAAGTCCCTGCCTCAGACAGGGAAGCATAAGAGATCATGATGGCAGTGCTTAATTTTACAGGATGAGATCTATTCTTAGTCCTGTTTTGTCTACAGCGGTGGGGCTTTGTGTTTGCTGGCGGTGACTACAGACACAATTGCTTTCTCACTGCTATAACTGTGATGACTGTCTTCTGCCTCTCTCTCCAGCTACGTAGAAAAGCAGATGAGAGTGGAAAAGTGAGAAAAAACTTGACAAAAAAATGGTTTCTTGAAGGTGAAATTTGTGGGCAGAAAAGGCAGTAGATGTCAGCTTCAGGTCAGCAGCATAGAACAGTGATTTAAGAAAGAGGGAACAACTCTATTATAGTTTTAAAAAAGTGACAGACAACCCTGGACATACAGTTGTTCTTCTACCCTACTGGAAGAAGTCTTTTCCCAAATTTTGATTCCACAATTAGAAAATATATGTAATTATGATACAATCTGAAAAGCTTCAGCAAACACAGAATTACCTTCTCCCCTTTCCCAGGCAGAGAAAGCAGATCCATGCAAAAGAAAAAACTGCAGACACATGAAATGTAAATGGCCACTTAAAAAAAATTAAATGCATAAATTTCTACATTTCTGCTGATTTCTAATCAACCACCTGTTTAGGCAGCATACAAAGGAAAAACAGGAAATGATAAGCTCCATTTGTGACTCTCTTCTCTAAGCCATATTAGTTGCATTATTACCTTAATTAACACATTCTCTAATAGAACGAAATACACCAGAGATTTTCCCAGGTTCTGGGCTTTGGGACAAATGACTTCTCTGTATGAAAGCCAGCAAAAAGGTAGAGGTTTCTCTTGCAATCTCAAGGGCATCAGCATTCCCAGCAACTGGGTGAGGAGCACTTTACACATCTGGAACAGAGCCAAGTCTTTATGAAAGGAGCTGCACATCCATCCCTCGTTGCAGTCCTGACCTGTTCTTCTACTGCACAGCAGTCCAGGAGGTGCAGAGCTGGTTTCTATGTCAGCAACACAGATGTACCAGTCACCTGAGGGAACATAATAATAATGAAAGCACATGAACCAAGCAAGTAGGCAAATTTTACTTGACCAAAACTCAGCAGACCTTTCGGAGGATCCACCAGCCTCTCCCTATCTGATTTCAGTTTGCCCTTGAGAATTGCTGATTTTCTAGCCTGGCAGTTGTGTGCAGAAAATCCCAGTGAGACTTTGGTAGCTCGGACAGTTCCATCAGATTTTACTAAATAGTTATTTACAAAAAGAGTGAATGAGTGAATAGCTGGCAGCCAATTTGTAATGTGTGTTGCTGTAAAGCAGAAGATAAGGCAGCATTTCCTATCAGAATCTACTAACTCAGGCATGTGTAGTCTTGCTGTGTTTTTGCCTGGTGCATGAACAACTTTGTGGGAGAGGATGTAAAGATGTCTGAGAACACTGTTCTGACCTTAAATTTGTAGCTATATATTTATTTGAATTTAAATTCTTCTTTAAATGGTCTTTTTCCATGTGAGCAGTTGCTGTGACAGGGAGGGAGGAGTCAGAAAGGTGTGTGACTGTAATGGGCCATGAAGGGTTCTCTGTTATTATGTTGTCCACATCTTTGAGAATCCTGCTGGTGGGAATTTTTCCCAGATCCCAGATGTCTGCTTACCCAGGCTGAACCTCACACACTATCTGGAGAGGGGAAAAGGAAGGGATTTTTGTAGAATCACAGGAACTGACTCATAATTTGGGTGTTCTTCAGTTCTTTACTGACTGTAAAAGTGGCCAAGAAAAAGGGTGAAGCAAGTCAAAAAGGAGCTAAGAAATTTGCTGTTAGATTTTATTGTAAACCCTGAAAGGATTACCTGTTATATATTCTGTTTCAAAATTTGTTGTAATCATATGGTCTTCACCATCTCATTCTCTAATATACAGAGTCACAGAATCACAGAAAGGTGCAGCCTGGATATACCACTGGAGATCACCTAGTCCAGCCCCCCTACTCAAAGCAGGGCCACATACAATCAAGTTCTGAGTATCTCCAAGGATGGAGGCTCCATAACCTCACCGGGCAACCTGTGACAATGTTCAACCACCTTTACTGCAAAAAGGGCGTATAGTTTTGTGGGTGTTTTGGTTTTTTTTTTAGGTCAAATTTCCTGTATTTCAGTCTGTGCTTTTTGCCTCTTGGGTTTTCTGTGTGCCACTGAGAAGAGTTTGGCTACATTTTCTCAGACATTTATATGCATGGATAAGATCCCCCTGAGCCTGTTCTTCTCCAGGCTGGAAACTCCCATCTCTCTCAGCCTCTCTGCCCAAGCTAGATGCTCCAGTCCCTTCATCATCTTTTTTTACCCTTCTTTGGACTCACTCCAGTACGTCCATGTTGCTTTTGTACTGGGAAGCCCAGAAGTGGACATAGTCAGATACACTAGACACATAGCAATGGGACACTTCAGGCTTATCTAAAGCTTATTTTTATAAGCTTTTCATCTTAATACTGTGTGATGGAGCTTTATATTGACCTTCAGACGAGTGTGAAGAGCTCAAGAACTCATAATAATATATGTGGGAAGGGGATCTTGAGGATCTAGTCCATGCCTCAATCAAAGCAGGGCCGGATGCTAAGTTAGTTGAGGTCACTCAGGGTAATGTCCCACTGAATTCTGAAACTCTCTAAGGATGGTGGTTCTACAGTCTTTCTGGGCCCTTGTGCCAGTGCTGCGTCACTCTCATCAGAGGTAAAATTTTCTGTGTGTGCAGATGGAATTTCCCTTGGTAAAACTTGTGGTTGCTGGCTTTTGTCCTTTCACTGTGGACCTCAACAAGGGCCTGGCTTCACCCTTGCTCTAAGCCAGCTCCTTCAGCCTCTCCTCATGTGCCATGTGCTCCACCTCCCGCTCTCATTGTTGCTTTCCACTGGACCCACTCCAGTTTGCCAATATCTTTCTTGAACTGGGAGGCTCAGAGCTGGACATATCATCCCACTTGTGGCCTCATGAGGGCTAAATTGAGAACAACCACTTTGCTTGGTCTGAGAGCTAGCACACTTAATGTTGAACCACAGATGTGCTGGTACTTCCACTGTGTTCTCCAGTGTGTATTGCTTGGGATTTACTAGCATTGACATGTTACCTTAGTTTAGGTCTCCCTAAAGTTTCTGATGAACCTCTCAGACAATAAACTCAACCTATCTGCAGCTTTCATTGTCTTGCAGTCCTAATCACACACATGCTTTCCTGTTCAGCCATATATTTATGGAATGTCATATGACAAGAGGAAATCTCAGAAGAACTGTTAATTTTATGGTTTTTTTCCAAAATGGAGGCTAGCAATTAAGCATTATTCCTTTTTTCTGTCTCCTGCCCATTTTTCATCTATGACACCTCTCCTGTGAGGATAGACTGAGGGAGTTGGGGTTGTTCAGTCTGCAGAAGAGAAGGCGCTGGGGAGACCTTCTTGGGGCCTTTCATTATCTTAAGGGGGCCTACAAGAAAGCTGGGGAGGGACTTTTTAGGCTGTTGGGCAGTGGCAGGACTGGAGGGAACGGATTAAAACAGCTAGACATAGATCGATTCAGGTCAGACATTAGGAAGAATTTCTTCACCGTGAGGGTGGTGAGACACTGGAACGGGTTGCTTCTCTATTAGCTTCCTGTAGGACAACTCATTAGAGACCTGTTGGTGGTTGTCTGCTGCATTATTGTAGGATCTCAGTCATAGAAAAGGAAAAGATGCTGGTAGATGCTGTACAGACAGAGAATGAAAAGTTGATATATACCTGAAAGGCCTTGCAAAGAGCTCCGTTTTGAGACTAAGTGTGTGACAGCCTTTCCCTGGTGCTTGGAGAAGAGACCTCATATCGTGTTTCTGGAAGTTTCTGATGGCATCTCCTTTCTTGTAAAATTAACTTTAACAAAAAAGGATGTCACAGACAGCCACTTGAGCCCACCTGCAGCATAAGTGTTGTCAAGACTTTTTTTTTGTCCAGAAGATACTTCTAAAGAGAGATTGAGGGGGTGAAAAAAAGTAGTATTACAGTTTTACAGAGATTTTCTCACAAGCATAGTGAAGGGTCTCATGAGACACTACAAAGACACCAAATTGCAACGTTGGCAAGCGATGAGTGGAGGCAGGGACTATGGACTGTTCAGGTGTGCAAGTTGACCTTTTGATGCTGAATAAAATGTGCAATAAGGTGGAAGAGTCCTTGAAAGTGAAGGCCAGTTGATTGTTTGATATGATGGGGAAAAGGAGCTAGGAAGATGAGCAGAAATAAAGCCAAGTGTGAGGCTAGGGAATGATCTCTGCAGCAGCACTGTCGATCAATACACCATCAGGGCACAACTGAGTTTGTCAGTAGCCAGGAAAAGGATGTTGCAGTAATTGAGACATGTAGTGATGAGAGCCTAGATAAGAATTTAACAGCATGGTTGGGAGTGAGAGGTATGAGTGTTAAGAGATGTTAACTGGAAGGAATCTGCAAAATCCTGGGTATGTTCACAGAGCAGGCAGGGCTCTGACTGCAGCTTGTGGGGATCACCTTGCAGAAGGTTTACCCTAAACAGCCCAACAACCAGAAGCAGTGAAGGTGCAGTGATGTCCCCTTTGATGTGGGCTAGCTGTATTCAAATGGTCTATTATGAGTTCAGATGCTGCCATTACTGTTATTTCCCTACTCCTTTTGCTTGTGTGCTCCCCATGTCTTTGGGGTTAAAAAGGAATCTTCTGAAGCTCTACGGAATTTTTCCATTTGGGTTTATGTTGTTTTGTTTTATTTTTTTTCCAGGCTCTTTGACCTGTGCACACGTATAGTTGGGGTTCCAATTACTAGGGTTTGGCAATGTCTCATGTCTTGTGGTTTCCTGCACATTCCCTTTCTTCCTCTTGATGCTGAAGTCACTAGTGTGGCACTGGTAAATGCTGAAGAAAAATGAAAAACTAGGGATGCTTTCAAATTCTGGAAGAAGACAGAATTTGGCCAGTTGAAGAAATGTGTGCAGGAAATGAAAAACAAGACCCAAACAACCTCATCTCCCAAAGGCAAACAGTAAAATCAAACAAAAGTACTGCCAAAGGTGGAAAAAATGATCGCAGTCCTGTAGGATGTTAGACTGGGAGGCAAAGGGGAAGCTGTACCGTATAACATAGTCACTATTTCCCAGTGGCTGTAATTTAGCTCTAAGTCTTCTTTCCAAGTCACTTATTAAAACTTGTCACATGCTCTTTCCTGAGGCTAATTTGTTGAATTTTCATATAAGCGGCACAATGCTTTGGGGGGAGGGAAAGGCACAAGCCTACTTGCATTGGAAGCGGGAGTTCTGCGAGTGACTTTAAGTCATTTGGCTTCAAGGTGTGCAGGGCTGAGCTTTACCCACCATGCCAGCTGAAATCATGATCCTCCTCTAACAGGGAAAAGCTGCATCTGCTAAGGAACAAGTGCTGCCTTGCAATGACAGATCATAAATATGACCATGGGGTTAAGATTTGTTTTTGCTTATAGTGGCACAGGAATTATTTTAGATTCTTCTGCACATACGTGGCACACATGCTAAACATGAGGATTTGTACAAAGGTAGAAACTTTAGACCTATGACTAAGACAGTGGATTTCTCATAGGGAAAAAAGTCACAATTCAGAAATTCTTGTTACATCTGCCATAGATTATTTTTCAAAGAAGTCTGAAACTTTGAATTAACCTTGATACTTTAAAGTACAGTTTCTAGGGAGCCATAATAAAGCTTATGCTCTAATACCTTTCAAAGTGAGCATGTAAAAAAAAAATCAGTGGGAGCAGAGGGATGCAGCAGCATGAGAAATGTTACCCATGACATTTAAACTTGAATTAATCTGCTGTGACACTAGTAACATTTGTTGGTGAGGATGTTTGCAGTGGTGGGTGGGATCACAGATGTCATCTGGTTTTAAGGTTAGTGCCTTGGATGAACCAGTTTCCCTCTTTTCATGATGCTAACAGAGCTTTTTACTGGCGCAGAGAACTCCTGGTTTGTCAGGCTTTATGCTTTAGTGCAGTGGGGTGATGCGGTCGGTACATGTTTTGCATTGCTGCTCAGTAACACGTTAAAATCTCATGCAGGGAAATTCCCTCTAATATGAGATGATAACCTTGGCTGTTCAGTTCTTTAGCCATGATCCGTTTCTGTGGTGCAAGTACATGTCAGTGAAAACTAGATAGACACCACCAAATAATGTTTCTCATTAATACTTACCAGAGTGTCTGTCCTATAATAAACACACAATTAAAGCTAATTTCTAATCCCTGAGCTGTGCGTTCCACGGGGGTGATGCAATTCCAGCTGATAACATAAATGAATTATAATGAGATTCACATGTAGCCAGTGCAGGGCTTTCTGTTTTAAAAGCAGACACCCCAGCTCTTTTCTGGGGGTAGTGTTTTAGGGGGAAGATACTTGGTGTTTCTGCTTCAGGATAATGTTTCTATATTTCTTTTTTACATTTCTTTCTTGCCCTGCAGTTCTGAAACTTTGGCAATAGATGTGGACTTCACCCTCAACCTTGACATTTTCACTTTTAAAGCGAAGACTCAGCAGCATTTAGTTTTGCCCTGAGTCTTAAAGAAAAAAAAAAGGAAACCCAAACCAAATACAGCATGAAGTCTGATAAATTCTTTGTGATGTATCATTCCAAATATAAGAGTCAGTTGTCACCAAGTGGGATTATTTGTCTTAAACTCTGGCAGCTTTACATGTCAGGGAAAAATTAAATTTCATTCTGCCAGACTTGTCCTATGCCATTGCATTTAGCAAGCTAGCAAAAACAAATGTGTATGGTTGGCCTACACATGCACACATTTTGATAACTGGGTTATGTCATTTATTTGCTATGCTGCTCTTGGTAAAACGTGTGTTTGTTGTACTGCTTTTGATATTTTGGTTTGATATTTTGTTAACAAGAAAGAATGGAAAGAGTGGGTAAAGGTCTTAGGTAATGCACAGCATCCTCAGTCCTTGATGTGCTGTCTTAGTTTTGATTTGCTCTGGGAGAACTAATTGGTGTCTGCTGGAACTGAGCCTGGAAGCATCTTTTAAATTACACCGGTGCATTGCCTGTCCTCTGCTAGCTGGAGTCCCAGCATGGACTGGGCATGGTGGGTCTATCCCACTGTACCTCAAACACCAGTGCTGTGGGAAATCTCTCCAGTGCTGCACTGCAGGGCAGTCCCTCCTAAAGGTGTCTGATCCCTGTTGCATTACTCTCCTGCCTTTAGTTCTGTAAAGAAGCCAGAAACAGAATAGGAACCTAATATAGGTCTCTTAAGAAAACCAGTTTTTCACACCTCTTCCCCCTCTGGCCACCTCTCGTTTTGGATGCACCATAAGGATAGAAAACTGACTCTCAGAGTTGAACTCTTAAACAGAAGTGAACCCAGTGCAGAAAGATGATAGTGTGTCCCTAACTGAGGGCCATTTTCCAAGCTGAAGGAAACAAGTATAAACATTAAAAGCCAAGCATGACTTAAAGAAAACTAAACCAAAAACCACATGCAAAACCCAGAACACTGACAGATTGCAGAGTCCTTATCTTCTGAGTCCACCGTCATGACCCAGCAAAGTCTAATAAATTATATTAAAGAATATAGAGCCCAGAAACTTCTCATTAATAATAACCCTGGACTTTCTGTATTTATTTAAAATCTACTGGAATAGCCAGAAACCACAGATTTCTTAAATATCCAGAGAACTCTGTGGTTTCTGGTCTTCGACTGATTTAATACCTTGGTAAGCAAAGGCTGGAGCTGTACTCCAGACTTTCAAAAGTTGAAATTAGTGGGTAAACCTGTGTTAACAATGGCCCTAAACTGTTAACAAGGGCACATTAAAACCCTGTGATGCAAGAGAATGGGGCTGGAAGAGTGGGACCCTTCCTGTGTATGTAGAAATCTGTTAAGTTTTGATGCTTTTTTTTTTTTTTTTTTTTAATAAGTAGGATAGTTGCTGCAGAAAAAGCCATTTATCATCATGCCTGGGCAATACAAGGGCTACCCTAAGAGTCCAGGTTTGCAGAATTGCAGCTCCTACATGCCAGACCCATCCAGGTTATGCTTGCTGTGTGCTGGGAGCCAGGACCGTGCTGTTATGCTCTGGTTCTTGTAGTGGCTTTTAAAAATTACATTTAGCAAGCTCTGCTCCCTACTGCCATCTCCTCTCCTAACAAAATCCTTTCAGCTTGGGCACGGATAATATGTCAATCAGTGAGACGTTCAAAACAGGAATTGACCATTATACAGCTGATTGCATAGAGCCTGAACGTGAATGCAGAGATTGATCCTGCTGACAGGCTTGTATAACATGAGGTAGGACTTAGCAAAGCCCGGATCCTTGTGGTTTTACTACCAGTTTTCCCCAAAATGCTGAGAGCAGGTGTATATTTGAACTTACAGGACTTAGAGTAATGAGTACAGAGGTCCTGGTCTCCAGAAATGACTTGTAGATGGGTCGAAAAACCAGTGAAGAGCTCCATTTACCTCCTCACTGGCACAGCAGAGCATGGTGAATGTGGCAGTGATTACAAGGCACAAAGAGTCATCTCTGCCCACAACTGCCCCACCATGTGTGAGCAGGTGCTGTTCCCTCTCCAGCATGTCCCAGGGCAGAGGTGTCACTGCCGCACCATGGTGCGAGGCACACGATGGGAGAGATGGAGCTAATAATCATCACACCTCTCCTGGCTCTGCTGTTCCTCGGCACTCGGGTTTCAGCTGTGTTTCCCCATGCGCCTCAGCAGAGCTGAGGAGCTGCCCCAGATCTGCCTATGGTCTTGGATCTTCTAGGAATCCAGCCACAATCTCAAATGTCCCTGAGACATTGTACTAGATGAAGAAGGTGGTACAATTTTGTCTGCTTTGCAGGCATTTTGTATTTTTTTAGCAAGAATCCTTTTCTTTTAGTGCCTTTTATTTATTTTTATTTTTTTTAATTGCACTTATTTTCCCTCTTCTGTCACCCTCATTCCTGCCTAAGCTGAAGGAAGTCACATTATATCTGAGTTCTACTCTGCAAAGCATGGATTTGAAATTAGCAGAATGAGTTAGTCCATTCCCACTTTATTAAAACCTGTTTTTCTGGGACTGATAAGGAAACCAATTAAAAGCCATGAAGTCTCTTTTCATAATAATGCTAAACGGGACAGTTCATAAATGGAAGATTCACCATGCAAATAAAAAGTGATTTATTGTAGTTTACTAAAATGAGTTCAGGATTCTTTAAATAGTGAAGTAGTTACATTTTTTTTCCCTCTTGTTTTGAAATTTGTCCTTAATTCTTGCTCCTTATTCAAGCAAACTTCCTGCAAACAGCCAGGAGGCAGTTCAACAGCTGTTCCGTGGACTGAAAGCAATGGGATATTTGCTTAAGGACATGGCAGAAGAGGGTGAATTGTATGCAGTGAACAAATAATTTATTAGATTGGCCCAATTTTTCCTTTGTCATTTATCTGTGAGCAGATCGTAATTTCAGCAGTGCTGTTTGTTTTTCAGAGTCTGACACACGAGTACATAAATAAACAAATGTGACTGCTTATTTCTCATGAACTTTAATCACTTATACAACTAGTTGTTCTAAACATACTGGTTTTGCTCTTTTAATTGGATATATAGTACTGGTTTTAGTCTCCTAGATGAATAAGATTTAGTGACCTCTGGGGTAAATGAATGTGCAAAAATCAAACTGTGTTTTCTGTAAGACTTCTGCAGAATCGTTTTAGAATTCCAGCTGCAAAATAATTTTTTTTTTTTTTTTTTTAAGATTTGGGAAATGGGAAGCAGACTGGAAAGAAATTAGCAAAACAGTCCAAATAAATCTTTTTCTCCACTTTCAGAAAAGTGTGGAGAAAGTTGGTTATTCTGACAATTTCTATTAGGGATTCAGCCATCTTAGCGCGTATGATCACAAATGTAATGATTGTGCCTTACAGCATTTTTAAAGTTAAAAACAAGAGGGTTTTATTGATATTGTCTGTAAACAGTGTTACACTTTTCACTCATGTCTAAATGCCATGTGCATATTAAGTGCCTATTCTCCTAGCAATAAACATGGTTTAGTAGAATTTATATTTTGATCTGCATGGAAGTAAATCAGCAGAAGATTGGGTGAACTGAAATGTGTAAACTTTTCTAGATGAAGGAAGCAAATTACTGAAATGCAAAACTAGTTACCTGCTTCATTAAGAAGCATGAGTACGGACGCTTTTTATGAAAAAAAAAAAAAAATGATGGAAAGCAATTGGCTAGAGAGTGATTGCAGAAGATAGTCTGCGTACTAATTGGCTTGTTCAGGTTGTACACAAAATCTGATTTACCAATCATTTGTAGTTTCTGTAAGCGATAATATTATGGCAGTTAAAGGTTGAATTATTTTTACATGATGTTGCCATATTAACTTAAAGTGATCAGCTGGGTTTAATTTAGATCTAAGAAGGAACAATTTATTTAAAAATGTTACCTTTCCAGTCTCATTTTTTCGCCTGCGCTCTGAGTGCCTCTCCTTTTGTCTGCTGTATATTGTGGGTTCTCATGCCCAGACTGCAGATCCTAAGGGTGTTCATATAAACAGATGTTCCTCATATCCTGTCTGGGTTATTTTTTTCCCTTTCTTTATAGAAGTCGTAATTCTACTGTATGTAGTGCTGTAGACATTTTCATGGTAGAAAGCCTCAGTGTCTTTCATAAATGCCGTTTCCCATGATGGACCAAAATGCGTGCAGATCCCACGGTGATAGATGTTCATCTGAGACAGTCTGGACAGCAACAGGAGGAAATAAATACCTGAGATGCCAAGGTAGTGCCTCATGTGGGAAGAACGTAGTTAACCTTAGGGGGAAACAGAGTAAAATGTAAAAACAAATTTATTAGGAGATATTTTACCCAGTAGGTTGGAGAGCAAAGTGAAATTCTCTACTGTGAAGGTCTTTTTTTTTTTTTTTTTACCCTGTGCTCCACCTATTTCACTTTCAGTTTGCTAAGTTTTCCTTTGCACACAGAGCGATTATTTCTCTCATGTCTACATGACTGACCGGGGAGGGGGGGTTAGGTAAAAAGGAGTTTTCTCCTTGGCTTCAGACCCTGAGGGTCTGCCATGCAGGCTAGCACCAAAAAGCTCTGTTTGTGAGCTAGGGGAAGAAGGGATCTGCAAGCTCCAAATCAAGAGATCACTCATATAGAGTAGGAATCACAGAACTCTGTGAATTAGAAATGGGCTGAGGATTGATGGATTTTTGGAGTTTTGGCTTTTTTTTTTTTTTTTTTTTTTTCCCTTTACCCTTACAACAAGTGGAGGAATGATGGATTTTGTTTTAATCCAGCTCTGTAGGATGAGAGAAAATGAAGCTATATTGAACTGGCTACAGAAAAAAAAAAAAAAGTCTCGGAGTTTGCTACAAATAGATAAAATGTTTCTCACAGTATTTTAACATTGCAATGAAAAATGAACTGAAGCATGGAGACAGCATGACTTTTGTTTATAAATATTTGTATTTTGTGCTGAGAATTCCTTCAGCTGTGTGCACACCTTTAAAAATACCTGAAGATTAAAAAAATCTGATTCCAACCAAGTAAATTTGATGGATTAAACGTTACCAGAATTTAATTCTTCCTGATGCAGGATGGAGTGGAAGTGCCCACTGGGCAGCTGTTCACACATGGTGTCCGTGTTGTTCTTGAGCCCAATTCCCTCTGAACCTGTACTCACAAATTGACACCGTATTTTGCAAACTGCTCATTATCACTTTCCTGTGTCATCCTGGATGGGTGAGCCATACAGTGATCTAAACTGGCTGCAGGCTAAGCAAGCATTTTTAGAAGTCTGTTTATTTTAGTAATTCGGTGTTCTCAAATAGAACAGGGAAGGAAAGAAGGGGAGGAAAAAAATAGGTGTTAGCACTATATAATTTTTCTGAACTATTGACCACAGCCTGTGTAATGATCTTCAATCGTGTGTCTTCATCCACTTTTCATGCCTCTCTCTTTCCTTCATCTTTCTCCCCTTTTCCTGCCAAGCCCTCACCAGGCTCAGAGGGTCTTTGTCCTTCTCCCTTCTCCTCCTGGCTTGTGTCCATTTTGAACAATCTTCTCCTGATGTTCTCCTAAACATTAATTATCTGCTCAAGTTCTAGTAATAGGATGCTACAGGTGCTAACCAATATAGACTATAACATATCCAGTGCTCTACACTCTATGTTAAAAGTGGTTGCAAGTAGCCATTAAAATCCTAGTTATCTGCTAAAACCAAACTCTGTGGAAAGTAGAATAGTTTTTTCTTTCCATCCCAAACACTCATTGCTTTCCATATCCTACCTCCACTGAAATAGATGGCAGTGCTTTCACTGGCTTCGTGGAGGAGATATCTAATTACCTGCCTGCTTTCTAATACGCCCAGAGGTCACAGCAGGAGGCATTTTTCAGAAAGTTTCAGATTCCATCCTGAGCCCCGAGTGTGCACCCCAGGGGGTTTCAAAAGGATGAGTTGGAGAAGGTTAAGCTATCCAGAAATCCTCTCTATAAATATTGATGAAGGAGCTGTGGGGAGCTCTGCTGTGTTGAAAGATGATCCTTTCATTTGTAAAACACGATGAGGAAGGGGCTGAGCTCTTTTGAAAGCCCATGTTTGTGGGTGATGAGCACCCAAGAACATGATGGTGAGTATTAAAATGCTTTATTAACAATGTGATGGGAATGAAGCTTCTGTGGAAGGGGCTGAGTACAGAGGGCAGGTACCTTTGTGCCTCTATGGTTTATTTTGGAGGATTTCCAGTCATTTTAACAATGTCACTATCTCCCAGCCACTCTTGGTCTGCACTGACAATCTGCGTGCTTCAACAAGATCAAGTCATTGAGGCCATGGCTGATCAGTAGTGTAGGCAGCACTCAGTGCAAAAGGAACCTGGCAGGGATCCTTTGCAGCTGTCTCAAGGCAGAGCGAGTTCAGGACCCACAAGGAGCATTATCTACAGCTGAATATTAAAATATTTGTTTCCACGCGAGATTTTATCTTAACACTGTTGAATTATGTCTTTAGCCTGAACTAGAAGCATCTACTGTACTGAATATAAGGCCCTTTACTGTGTTGAGCAGCTTATCTGTATTTGTTCTCTTTGAAATTGTGGTGTTAGCAGAGTCACCTACTTCTCCGAGCTGAGCAATACGAGGCAAACAGGGCTGTGTGCACGTTTCTGGATTAATAGCGATCCTCGTTTGTACTTCTTAGACCTAAGGAGCTTGGTGACCACTGACAAATTTCTGCAGCAGCCTTCTGGAATGGGCAGGTGTGGTTATCCCAGTTTCTGGAGTAAGAAAAAATAGGAATTTCAAGTGACTTTCCAAGGCATAGTCATTCCAGGGCTCCGTTTTGTCTGCCCCATGATGTCTGGCTCACCCTTTGAATTGGTGTGTTTGGACTGGCATGCCAAAGCTGAAGGGGCCTTCCAGAGCTGAGAAAATTATGTAGATCCATAATGTATTTAGTTTACAATTAACACATGAAAACACAGCATATATTCATTTTACTTAACACAAATGAAATGTCATGTGGAGAAAGTAAATCTCTGACAAATTTAAACTTTTTTTTTTCTTTTCATTTTGGATTTTCATTTCAGAAGACACTTTTCCTTTAAGGTTACAATTACAAATTTTATTTTTTGCTATATCTTTGGGTTCAAGCACTGCTTTCATTTTTAACACACTCCTTTGCCTCTTGCCCTCTCTCAATTATACAACAGTATTTGTCTTCTGAAGCTTGTTCCCAACACACAGAATTTTTTATGTCTTTATATATAATGGATTTTAAACTATCTCCGTTAAACTGTGCTGATCCTGACACGTAGAACAGCACCACAGAGGAGATGGAGATTGAAAATCCAGTGCCAATGAGCTCCCTTCCCACTAAGCATCACACCTGTAGGTGACCCTCTCCATCATTATGTTGCCTGGGAGCAGATGGTGACAGCACAGGGACTGCAGCTGCCCAGAGAAAGGACACAAGTCCAGCATGGCTCTGGTGAGGAAGAGGAGGTCAGGGACATGTTCCTGCCGCTATTAGTAAGGAGAAAAATTATCATCATGTGTGGCCTTCAATTCTGGCTGTGTTGTTGTGGCATTTTCATCCCAAACATATTGGTTGTTTTCCTTTTGCTTTTTGACACTCCTAAAGTGAAAACTGACTTTTCTCTTTTATCTGCTTTAAAGAAAAATTCAGAAAATACTGTACACAAATAAATGTCAAAGATTAGACTCTTTTGAATAATTTTCAGTAATGTGCAGATTCGTATCATGCACTGGCTGTTAAAGTCTGCCTTCAAAACATTTCTCTGGAGAGCACTCTCAGGTTGTGATATTGTTAAATGCTAACTAAAAATTAAGAATATTTTGAATATATGCTTCAGAAACTTAATTATGTCATGATTCAAAATTCATAGGCTTCAGTATCTGTAAGAATGTTGCTTAATTTCCTGCAAATGCTATTGGACTTAAGCTCCAATCAGCTGGAATATTTTATGCATAATCATGTGGTGCTCAGTGCCCATAATTAATAATTGTGTGTCAATTTGTCAAGCACCATAAAAGACAAATGAGAACGCAAGCTGTACCCTCATTTTTCTATGGGTCAGCAAGAATTTTTCATTATAAATCCCATTTTCCAGAGGACTTCCTGAGATTACTTTGGTATTTTAGTCATTTAAAAACAAACAGTAGCCAGTTTGCAATTACATTCATTCCTGACTGGAAACTCTTCTCGATACAGTATTTCAGTTTAACTTATGGTTTGTAAATAAGGGAGATCAATGTTCCTTCTACAGGCTGTCAGGAATATTTGTCAGGTGGCTAAATTGTTCTTTTTATTTTCAAGTAGCTGCTACTCTGGTGAGCTGCCTCTGCTCCCAGTTTGTCACACAGGGCATTACAGGGTGCCCAGCTCCTTGGGGGATCAGGACCTGCTCCATTTGTCTCATTGCAGCTGCTCTTTCTTTTCTCCTTTTCTATTTCATTTCTCAATGTGTTCTCAGTGCTGATCGCTATAAGTGAGGGTAGTACACAATCATCACATTAACTTTTGAGTACCTTGGCATTAAATCACAATCAGGCATCCAAAGGAAGATAATTAAAACAAACAAATACAATCAATAAGTGGTGCCACCAATCAGTTGCACATCCTCTGGTGGTGGAGTAGAGTTGTCATCACATCAGTTTTCTTCACAAGGTGAAAAATCCCTCCTAACCCTGTTCTGTCAAGCAAGAAATTGGACTTCAACAGAGGCGAGTCTTGAAAGGGTTAAGACATTTAGTCTCATTCACTTTGCTAGGCAGTCATATTTAATTATGATTGGTAGAGTGTATGAAGGCTCTGCAGACACTGGATTTCTATCCTGCCTGCTGAATCTGCCCATCTCAGTATACATCTGTGGTTTCTGTGGGGAACAGGTTTGTAAGGAGAGCTTAGCAACTTAGTGCATTCATTTTGTATACACATCTTCTTTTTCGGTCAGAAATCCCAGTGCAGAAATGCTGGTTTAGAAGCAGGGGTTAGGTTTATGTTATTTATAGTGAGTAATACTCCTCTAGGACCTATACGCAGAATAAATGTAAACCAAGAAAAGCCCCAAACCTTGAAAATTATGAAACTAGAATAGTCTGTATTTTCTAGAATTGTGACATTTTGGTTCTCTTTTTTTTTTCAATTTGTTTTTCTTGCCTAGTGGTTATCAGCTATCCCATAAAAATTCCAGTTACACCTGTTGAAATTTCTGGACACCAAGCACAGTACCAGGAGATGGAAAGACTGACAGTTCCCCTTCCACAGATGATACAAGCATCTCACTAATTCGGGCTGCTGACCCTGTGTAGCTACTTGTATATGCATGTCGAGCAAAGAAAATATGGAAGAACCTATTTTAGTGTGAAAAAAAAAGTGTAAATTATTTTAATTGACTTGAAAGTGGGGTGACCAAACTGAATTTCAGTCATAACAACTGAAGAGCAAGGGATCAGCATAGCTAACCTGGGAAGCTGGGATTTGTTTGTGGGTTTCTGTAGGACATTTAAATTCTATGTATGATTTGTAGTCAGTTGCTGAATCAGAAAGCAAATGCATCTGAAGGGGAGGGAGGATATGGCCAAATTATTCTTGACTGTGAAATGGTCCAACTCAACCCTGTTTTGAAAGAACCACTTGTGGGGATGGTGTAGCTGCAATTGCAAGGCTCTCTCTGAGTATATGAGCCTTTTGATAATACTGTCACATAAATGGCACATATTGGCTCATTCTGTGGATTCTTTTCTCACTGGGAACCTTACTAAAACTTCTAAGAGGTTTATGAAACTGCTATTAGACAGAAATATTTTTCCTAAATGGGATTAAGTCCAAGATTCATTCTTTAAAGATTCCCTACATTCCATAGTCCATTTGCTATGTGTCTATACCCACATTTTCTTAACATTCTTCTTTAAAATTGTTGGTGAAAACTTGACTTTTCTTTTTGATCTCTTCATTGATCTTTCTGGTGTACTTCCCCCTTCTATTCTAAATGTCTTTGACTTCTCTAGTCTCTCTTACTTCACACAGAAATTAAATGCTATTCCAACAGGGCACAGCAGAAGTAAAAGTGGTGTATTTTGATGTGTTGATATATCCCAGTGCATTTGACCCACTATTTAGAATAAAACCTTACTTCATTCTAGCTGGCTTATATCACGAAACAACTTTTTGTAGTGTGTATATTTTTGTGTAAATATTAAATGTTGCATCTGTATTATAGGTATCAATTGTGTGTTTATGACAGAATACAGACCACGATAGAGTTCAGTAGGCAAGGTTGTCAGTGTGGTACTACAGCTGAGATTTAAACAATCTCTTCTTGAAAACTTCGGAGCATCCCTCACTGCCATAGTAATCACATATCTCTTTTTCTGCTTTTGGTGGTGGCTCCATGTATTTGAGGTGCATTTTAGGAGAACTGTGCAGTTACAGAGATTGAAAATAAGCTCCAGAGTGTACTAGTTCAAAGTCAGGCCAGGATGTTGGCTGTGAAATGCCATAAACATATGACAGCAGGTCAGGTGACCACATAGAGGTCTCATTCCAGCTCATACTGAAAATGGACTTCATCATATAAACCAGAAATAGCAGTTATGGAAATCCTCTGAGACTATGGTGGTTTGGTTTTTTTTCTCTCCTTGTATTTAGAAAAGGAAATACTCTGACTTTTCTTTGCGCAAGATTTAGGAAAGGACATTAAAAACTATGGCTTAGCATCTTCTTTTAGCAGGGAGATGAAAGAAGAACAGATTTGGGATATAAGACTTGAACCATCTCTTGGTGCATGGAGTTCAGGGACACACAGTTTCTTCATAAAGCTTTATTTTAAAAGTGATTGAGGCTTTTTACTTCGACTTTTCTCATTGGAAGACTGAATCCAAACCCAGTTAGTGGCTGGGAACTTTATTTGCTTTCCTAGCCTAAATATATTCATGAACAACCTTTATCCATTTGTTTTGTGACACCATTACCTTTTATCTTGAATAGTTTTTTATTAATAATTAATAAAGTATTAATTAATATTTAATAGAGAGCAAACATATCCTCTTTCACCTTTCCCCTTAGCTCTTCCTCTTCATTTTGCTAGTCTAAATAACCTAAGCTCCTCTAATCTCCCTTCAAGAAAAAAAAATTTTCTTTCTCCAACCTGATTTTTGCAGCCTTTTTCTACACCTTTCATTTGATTCCATTTTCATTTTATGATGATGATGGCCAAACTCCAGCTTGCAAATGCATGTGGCTCATAAGCCCTTGAAATGTGTCTCTTTTGCTGATTATCAGTGTTAGTGCTGCTACCCAAAACGCAAGACAAGTGTCTTGCCAGCCCTGCAAGGTAAGAAAATAGAATAAATAGGTACAGGATCAATGCTCTGGTATGTGTGATGCTTCTAGTATGAAGCAGCAGCATTCAGCTCTTCTGTGTGTAATCCACTGTGCCAGCAGGAGCTCCAGGCTGAGGATGCAGGAATAAGGTAGGACACGGTATTTCGTCAGGGAGATGTGTAATAGGAGGGAAGGAGGGAGGCTGGTAAGGTTGAAGCAATATTTTGGAGAAGTGTAAGGCACAAAATGTGAAGCTGGTGGTGATGCATCCTTTGGGCTGTGAATGTTTTGAAATGGGCTTGCTCATTTGATGCTGATGAAATGTTAATATACATAGTTCGGAGGCCAGCTGTTCCACTGCCTTTAGCACCCTAGGATACATCTCTATGGCAGACTGCAATAACACCTGAGCTGTGTGAACACACTAGCTGTGGCACTGGGAGGCTGTTTGAGTGTGATATTCCACCTGGGCTGATTAGACCTTCTCACATAACCAGGCTGCTCCCAGTGCCAAGGCTGGCTGCTATGGTCAGTGTGACCTTGGGTATCACGGCCAAGCATTGTAGGCTTAGATGATGGGCATATAAACAGCAGAAAAATCTCCTAGAGTCTTGAATGTTTCTCAGGTACGTAAATATCTCTGATTATTTTCCTTGAATTATCCCTATGGGGATCATTTATGCAGTAGTTTTACAACTAGTTTCTGCATAAAATACAGTCCTGGTACTCAGGTTATCTTTTATGTAGTCAAACATTTTCTTGTTTGCATGCTAATCTAAACTCTTCATCACTGAATAACTTCAGCAGCCATAGTGTGGTTTTCTTATGGTGCTTTGCTTTGGAAAAGAAAATGAATGTGTTTGCTTTTTTCATAAACTCAGTCTCCTGTTTCTTTGTTATAATTCTTTTGATGTGAACGAAACTCCAAATCCTTTTTTTGTGAAATTTAAATAGCAAGTATATTTAAGAACTGCATATGTGTTAACAATGAATCCTCTGCACATGGATACTTAGTAAAAGCTGGGGCAACATCTCTGTTTAAAGAGTTCTTTCATTTTTCATACTTTACTTTTGATTGTGCCTAAGATATCATTTCCAGACTCAAAATAAGTACAGGATTTGCTCTTCCAAAGTGCTGAAGTGATCAGTTCAGACTTCTGGTTTAATTTCTTCAGGGGCCTCTTTCTAATGCCTCATAGAAAAGTATAACTGGTAAAGAGGCCTGGATGATGCAGGGAGCCTGGATGATGCAGGATTTCTAGTTTGCTGGAATACATTGGATTCAGCCAGAGTTTAGGATCTAATTCTGTCTTGCTGAAGAGTACATCAAGTCATGGCAATGAAGAGTAAGACTTACGTATAAGGTTCACCCATCTTACAAGGTGAGGGCTGCAGCAAATCTCTAAGCACTTAATACGCAGCTGTGATTTTATCTTCCTTTGCATGTGTTATACGTACAGCACTGCACATTCCTGAGGCTTCATCAGCCAAGAGTTCCAGATTCTTCTTTGCAACTTGCTTGCATGTGATTACAGCTTTAATCTAACCCATGTTTAGTTTACCACCATTTAAGCCCTTCCAGCAGTGGTGACTGCCCTCACAGTTATGAATAGCTGTCTGTTTGGCCAGGGAACAGTGAGATACTTGCACCTATAGACTGACTATAGGAGTGATACTATGCCTCAGTTCTTGCTTTGGGATGCAAAGCAATTAGATCATTGACACAGTGTCACTGAAAGCATATGTTTGGACCCAAACTATTTCTTTTCACCTAGTCAATAGTAGGATGGATGCTGAAGGTGAAATAATGGTCATTTCTTACACAGGTTAAAATGAACAGGAGAGTTGCCTTCCTCTGCAGAGGCTGTGCCCAAGGGATGCATCGGGGAGTAAGGAAGGGACTTCAGTGTGGCATGAGACATCTTTGGGTCCCAAAGCTGCTGCATCTGTAACCCAGTAGTCTTCCAAGACCCAAGTCAGGACAGGGTATCAGCTGAGTGAGGAGGGTTTGGGGCACCCCGGAGGCAGATACAAAACTCATCCTTAGGAACTAGCAAGGCTGAGTCTAATGCAGAGCATGACTTGGTCTTTCCTGTGCTTGTGGTTAAGCAAGATCTAAGATCCAATTGTTGTTAACGTCACTTGTTTGATGGTACGTATATATTCCATGGGTGGCAAAGCTGGTGTTGTATGGCACCCATAATGCCATTTCAGAGTTACTTTTCTATAATCTAACCACACCTCTCATTTGTTGGGTTTTTTTCATCTTTTCCTCTATTTTTTTTTTTAATTGAAAAAAAAAACCCCGAGAAGTCTCTGCTGTAGCAATACCTGGAATGATAATTGGATCAAATGAATAATGCATATTTATACTCATATAGTCTGAAGTGGCCTAGTTTATGTGATGGATTAATCACCTTTAACTTTTAAGTTAAGTCATCACTTCCAAAATAATAGCCTAGTTTACATAGAGCAGCTGAAGCCATAGACAGCTGCCTTATTAACAGCTTGTTCACAGCTACTCTATGAAACTAGAATTTTAGTTAGTGGTAATAGTTAAGAAAAAACAACCCAGGAAGCCTCAGTTTACTTGAAATAACCACTGTCATTAAGATACAGTCATCATTTTTTAATTATGTTTTGCTTGTTTATGTATGGGACTTGTTGCCTGAAGTAATCATGTTCACAGTAAAGCAGGTTGTATATGATTTCCCCTACAAAAGTGGGGAAGCCAAATGGTGGCAGATGCAGATCTTATTTCAGCTGTGTCCTGTGTTTAAAGAAAAAACAGCTGGGAGCAATAGTTATTATCATTAGTGACACCCAGCCAACATATGCAGTCTTTTGGACCCCATTGTAAATGTGAAAAAAATCACAGTTTGCAAAAGACGGTGACCAAATGTTTTTTATAATAACTCATCCCTGGCACCAAATATTAATATTTTATTTGGAGCTGTAAATGAGCACAGTACAAAAGTGGGTAATTTTAGATCAGGGTAATTACCATGTGGGTTACAAGGGGTGGGAGAAAAGCAGAACTTCAGTAAACTGTTCCCAAATTCACCTTTGATAGGAGAAAGGAATAGGGAAAGACTCAAAACAGGGGATCATTTGTAAGGGGAAAAAGAGAAGAGGGGAAAAAAAAAAAAAAGAGGAGTAACTACTACTAAATGTTTGTGAGTTTTTTAAGTTTTGCTATCTGAGGCATAATAAATATTGTCCAAAAGACAAAATGTGTAATTCTGTAAGACAGACACAAACCACTACAATGAAATCCTCCAGCCTGCTGGGAACATTCAGCCTACCATAATTTAGAGCTTGTCATTAATAACTGATACACTTTACAGACATATTTCTTTTTCCATCATGTATATGAAATTTTAATCAAATTGTTCTTAGCATACTAAAAGCATGATCATTTGCTATGAAATTTCATTTGGAAGGAATAAATACATTGATAAATTTTAATTCTGAATGATGAAAGGCAACTTCAGACTTCCAGAAATGTATTTTCTGTGACATTTACAGTTTTCCATCATCTTCATGTAGGACTGTGATGTGCAAACTCTTTTCCCAGCACAAATTTGGGTTATAAATCTAAGTCTCCAATATCATGTTCCAGAGTAAATAAAAAATAATAAATTGAATTTCTATTGAGTCAACCTCTTTTTTTTCTGTTCAGAGTCAACTTTTGATTTTTTATTTAGTGGACTAGTACCATCAACTAGTGACTGAAAGGCTAATGAAAGTGCAGGAACAGCCACACTGGGTCAGAGCAAAAATCGGTCTGACCCAATACTCAGTCTTCATCTCTGAAATTAATGCCTAAGGAAAAGAGTACAAGAAGAGGGCAGGCAGGTATGGTAATTTCAAAAAATACTTTGTATTGCCACACTTTGTTGCTCGAAGACTAGTCAGAGGTGACAGCCCTTGACAGGCTATCGTTCCTATGAATTGGTCTAGTCAGGTTTTCAGAGCACGTAAACTTCTAGCTGTTACAGCTTCCTGTGGCAAGGACTTGCACACAATTTAACAATGTGCTGTATGAAGAGCCACATCTTTTTGCTGGTTCTGAATCCAGCACATGCTAGCTTCATGCAATATGTCCCAGTTTTTCTCTGTATCTTCACAGGTACTTAACATTAACAGGTGGTTGTTCCTTTCCACCATCTTCATTCCTCTAATGATTTTGTCAATGTCTGTCACATCCCATCCTCAGTCGTCTCTTTCCCAGGCTGAAAAGTCCCTCTCTGCATCCAGCTTTTTACCTGGAAACTGCTCCGTGCTATTAGGTGTAATTGCCACCCTCCTAGCAGTCTATTCAATTTTGCCATGTCGTTTTAGAGTGGAGAAACCAGGAGATGATGCTGAAATGTTTACAATGAGAGAATGATATTTGGTTTTGGTTTTGTCTTCTTTCTGAGTAATTTGATGTACTTTCAGGAGCGCTGAGCTGAGCTGTTCACAGGGCTGACTATAGTGAGTCTGAGATCTAATTTGTGCCTGATAATAGTGTACCTAGCCTTCATCACCCTGTGTGCAAAGTCATGATTGTTGACTTTTTCCACATGTCCAGCACTCTAAATTTATCTGTCCTCATTTTCCCCTGCTGTTTTATTGTTTGGTCCCTGAGCCTCATAGCATGCACCTGTATTGGGGGCATAGGAGCAGCAGAGTGCTTTTGAAGCAAATCTCCTGATCATCTTACTGTGAATTTGTACCCACTGAAGATGAACTGAGAGCCCATGGACTTGACTCCTTTCAGCTGTAATTAAACCAAAAGATAAGATCCAGAAGTTTGACTTGAGTGCCCTCTCCTTACACATTTAATCTATGGAACAGACTGAAATGAGTCCAAATTAAATAAAGAATAATTTTTTAAAAAGCAACAGCCGAATCAATCCTGAAATGTGGATAATGTGTGGTATTCAGCATCAACTGTTTTACTGTACATATCTACTCCTGTTGATCCTCATTTCTTGCAAGTTTTGTCATGGCTTCAAGTCCTGTTGCAGTACATCACCAGTTGCCTGTGTCTTTAGTATCCAGAGCAAATAAGCATCATCTACAAACTTTGTTACCATACCAGTTACTGATTTTCAACTTCACTAATAAATATCTTCAGTATCTGGGATCATCACATTACTGCCCTTCTAACATCATTGGTGATCTCTGCAGTTTTAATTCAGTTATCAAAGCCAATGGCAGAAGACTTTCTGTTGTTAATGTCTTCAGCAGGTTGGCTGTGATCCTCAGCTTCAGCCATCAAGCACAGTAGAGCAGAGAATATTTGGTAGGAAAGTGTGACTTTTATTCCCATGTCCTATTGTATGGCAGCATTAATCTTCTGGCTCACATTAGAGAGCATGAAGATTGTTGTGGTTTATGCTAGACATCAAGCATATTGCTAACTTGCAGTAGGAAAGAGGATATTATAAAAAATAAAAATCTACTTCTTTTTAATGACAAATATTGTGCAGTTTTGGAATCAAGATGTTAGACCAACATCACTAAGTATGGATGCATTTTCCTTATAGATCTTCATATATACCATTTCTTGCCAGCTCTGTTCTATTACTGTAATTAATACTTTGTGTCTTTCTTTAAAAAAGAACTTAGTTGTTCTGTGAATTTGGATACTCAGGATGAATATTTCTATATCTGCTTTAAATTATTCTTTTTAAATGAAAAAGAAGTTGCCAAAAGCAGGAAAGGGAAGTACATGAGTTTGAGAGAATGGTATATCCTTCAAAAATTGTCATAATCAATAACTGATCTTCGACACTTGATGTAGTGGGAAAGAAAAACAGGGACTGGTCTTGAACGAATATGATGTTGAGGAGTGATGAACAAGCTGGTGTAGTTAATATAAATTGTCTTGCTAACCTTGTAGTGACAGCAGTGATTATGATATAAAACCTTTTTAACTTGCAGGATTATCACATTTTTCAGTACTCTTTTTTTTCCATTTCAATAGGCAAAATTTCACTTATTGGCGCATTTGATTGGGGATCTGAAGAAACCAATTTTCTGCTCTTTTTGAGATGGAAACTAATCTTGCTGGACTTCTATTTAAGAACTCTTGACAATGCTTATATTTTATTTTAGGAAATTGCTTTCATCAGTCTGCTCAACCAAAAACCTCCAGGCACTTTATTAAACTTTAGATATGCAGAGTAGAATAAATACATAAATTGATGGTGTGTGATGATACACAATTAGTTTACCTTTTGCTATTTTGATGTCTAGTTGCTCACATCTATCATACTTAGAAGTAGCCATGGTGAAGGAGTAATAAAAGGAAAGTAAAGTGCCCTGGTCATCCTTCTATCAAACAAGGGTCTAAGAACTTCTCCTTCTTCCATGAAACTTTTTATTACTGGTGGAGCTGTGACTGGCCTCATAAATATAACAGGTTCTGTGATGAAGTGCTCCTTGGTGTCTGGTCTGTTCAACTCTTCTAACCAGTGATGTGAAGTCTACCTCAAGATTAGAGAAAACCAATCTAATCTAGAAGATATCCCAGGCAGACTTTTTTTGAATACTTACAAGACAATAAACACAGTATTGTTATTATATTAAGTAACAGCCTCTCCTTTGTGAAATGACAAACGTGCTTCTCAAACACAATCATCTTTGGAGTTGTTCTGCCAAAACTGCTAATAAATTAAATCTTTATTGTTAGATGTATTTATGACACATTTTGCTTCATTCCTGAACTGCGTGCTTTTTTGGGGGGTTTTGTTGTTGTTGTTGTTTAGTACAGTTATGGAATTAGCATACTTCTGTTACATATTTATAAATATTAAATATTCTTAACGTCGAGTCACAGGATTAAGTGCTAACCCTGATTATTCTTTTATTGTGCGTTTAGTTTACAAGATAACATCTGGTGCAGAGAGTGCCAAACAGCCAGCTATTCTGCAAATTGAGTGCCAGAAGATGACTTTTAAACCAAAGTGTGTGCTGCAAAGACAATACTGCAATGCTTGGACAGAATTCAGAGGATGTGTGCTGCAAGGGGACTGCAGCCGTGCTGTCAGCTGGCAGAAGGCATGCTCCCCCCACACCTCTCTTGCAGTACAAACAGGCTTAGGCACCTGCTATTCTTTGTGCTCTTCTCGTAGATATTAACAGAGGGGTGGACAGAGGACTCCACTGAGTCTCTGATCCTTTCGAGTAACTACCACTCAAGGGGTGTCAATGCGAAGGACCTTGTCTGCTTACTTCCTGCTTGCATTAGGGATAGTTCTAGCTCAGTATAGATCAGGGAAACTGACTCTGTGTGTCTGCTGTTCTCCCCTCTCAAGTCACCACGAGGTGTTCAAGCATAGCCTCCAGGGCATACTGGTCCCATCTGCTGTTAGCTTTGGGCAGGATTTGTCCATTGCTTTAGTGGTTCCTGGCATGGATGCCCAGGAGCAGTCTAGAGATAACAGCACTTCAAAATCCATTTGCAGACTGGTGGTTACTTTCCACTGTTAGCATTCAGGAGCCCACAGTGCCTTCTGAGAGAGCAGTTGTTAAAACACAAGTACTATTCAATAAACACTCTCCTAAGATTAAGTATCTGTGGTTTTCCTATTCTTTTAAGAAGGCAAGTCTGTGGGGGTGTTACTCAACCTGAAAGCAGCTGATGCTGGTTTTCTGTGGAAACAAGGCTGGAATAACAGACTCTTTGGTCTGGCACTGCCCAGAACCAGTAAAACATCTGATGTGAAATCTGTATTTTGGTGGTACAGAAGTCTCTAAATGAGTGCATGTATTCTTTTACACTCTAACAACTTTCTTTACCAGGAAGCTTTATCTTCAGCATCTGGATGGCCTTGGTATACCACTTGATTTTTTTTGTGATCAGAATAATTCTTTTCAGCAACTTGAAAGGATCTGAGGGTGTCTTATCTGAAAACTTTTACTGCTATAGAGTAGCATACATCATTTAAACGCAATTATGTTATTATTAAAAAAGAACTGATGTGGCCAAATAACAAATCCATGTGATCTTCTGATGAGCAGTTTGTTTATAGTTGTGGGTATATCATGTACTAAAGCACGTAAGAATTGAAGAAGCAATAAGTAAAGAATCATTCACGTGAAATCAGACAGGTCCAGTTAAAAGCCTACAGAATTGGAGACACTGTAATCCCAGACCCTCCAGATGGGACAGTGCAAACCTGATTTTAACCATATTATGGCCTCATCAATACTAATATAAAATTTACATTATTAATTCTTTCTTTTTCTTTCTTTTCTTTTTTTTTTATTGTTTGATTTTTTTTTTTCTATCCCCAAATGTTTCCCTTTTTGTTTCTTTAATTTGGAGCAGAATTCTTGAGTTCATACTGCTCATTCTTCAAGCACTCTGTTCTGGCCCAGAGAGAATTAGTGTAATTCCTGTTACCACAGTGTGCAAAATATTATTGGGAAGGGAGAGAGATGCTTCAGTTGTATTAGAGCATTACAACATTGCCTTAACACTGCATCTTTGGAAAAATAATATGTTTGGAACAACGCTGCGTGGAATGTCAGCTGGAGTTGACTGTATAGCAGTATGTACCTCATGTTAGATCTAATTTTAATCTGACTGTAGTCAACAAAAAGCAGATGTAGCATTAGCCATATAAGTGCAATATAAATAATAAAGGCAGTCACTTTTCTGGGATAATCTTTCACAAAGCACTTCTTTCCTATTCAATTTTCAGATTGTTATGTTGTTCTAAGGGACTGATGGCAAATGATGAGGACATTTTGATGAGAGTTTATGATTGACATCAGATTTCATTAGAGGCATTAGTAATGAGGAGAAGGTTCACAGGTTGGTCATGGTTCATTCTACCTGCCTGTCTCACTTAGCAACAACCAGGAAATGTCCAGCAATTTTCTGTTTTTATGCTCCTTTTAACATTTTAATATTTCAGATAGGTAAAGTGCAAGTTAATCATGTTTATGCATTAATAAAAGGTACATAAAGTGTTTCAGTTATTCAGTTGAATGAAATTATTTCAGAGATGTGGTAATAACCTTAAGTGATGTTTTGAATACACTTCATATAAATTAGATCCATTAAATAGGACAAAAGTGATGTTTTGTAGGCATCCACTACTAATTGGCATTTTCACTAATTTCTGCAGCCACTCTGAGCACATGCTGGTAGCTCTTCTTCATTTTCCAAATTTTTCCATGCCATGTACCTTGTATAATGAATCCTACACCTACCCGAATTTTCCCCTCCCAGGCAAAGCCCTCATAGATTGGAAAAACAACCTTTCAAAACCTCAAGGATCATTGAGCTTCTTTCTGAGGTCAGTCTTTTTATTGCCTGTGTGAATTTCCAGATGGAGTCCATCAGGTGCCCAGAGATGAGAGGTATCTCCTTTCATTGCAGTTCCTACTTGCTCCAACCCTATGCAGAGGAGTTTTCAGGCTCACAAGTGGTAGGGGGAATGAATCTGAACATAGTGATTTTTCTGCCCTTTTGGCATGCCTCTGCTGGTACAGTTAAGACTATCTTTTGTCATTTAGATCAGAATGACACATATTGAACTGTCGACCACTCACTCAGGCGTTGCATCTGGAAATAAAACATGCAGAAGAACAAAGGGGAAAGGATTAGCTCAGAGGAAGTGCTGTTTAATTCTATGGTATATATTTTGAAATGTGCCTTTGTGGTAAATTAAGGACATGACTAGTTCAAATAAGGTAAACTGATCTTTATCTGACATAGCAGCCTTCTTCCCCAAAATCAGTGCTACCCCCCATCTAGAGCAAATAATACGATAATCTGTAGTAAATATTTGAACTATTCTTCATCTTCCCCAATAAATGATGATTGCATTAAGTAAATATTTAGCAATTAGATACCATATCTCTTTTGGCTTTTTTCCCCACTTGTGGATTTGACCACACTACAAAAAGACTCAAAGCTGTGTTTGACTCTCCCAAGCTTTCCACTTTTTTCTGTGTTGAAATTTCCTGTTGTATATTTCTGAACTTGGCAGTGAAAAGGCAGCTTAAAAGCCAGTCTGTGCAGCTTACCAGAGGATAAAGGAAATGAGGAACAAGAACAGTCTATAGCTCCAGTATAGATGTGGTTACGCAGCAGAGCAGGATATTGCACTTTGCAAGTCAGATTTTCTGCACTTCTGTAAGCAAACTGGGGGAGAGGGGTGTGTGTGGTAAAAAATCTAGTGGCCATAGATCTTAATATGCTGGAATTTTAGGTGGACTCCAGATTCTGTCTTGAGAGGTGAGAAATGCTTTGGCTTTCATTGATTCTTTGGTGCACAACTCCCAGTGGAATTGAACACACAAATAAAAGCATTCTGTTCGGCATGGGCATCCTTAATGTGTCCCTTATTGTAGGCAGAAAAAAACCCACCTTCCTGCAGTTTATAACCTTTGGGCATAGCAGGAATAAATACGTACTTGAAAGAACAGTACAAAAGATGAGAAATTTGGTTTTAAATGTAAAAAAAAATTATATTCCCTTGTCAACTGAAGGTAACAAAGCTTACATACATAGTCATTGTTTTCTCTAATTCTAGACTAGCAGCAGCACCGTACTATTTTAGCCTCCACCCTCAACAATGTATCTTGTTCTCTAAAAGGTATTTTCTTTCTCTAGTGAGAACTCTTTTTGTTCCTAAACAAAGCCCTGAAAAGGTCACATTGGAAATTTGAGTTCCAGGTAATTCAAATGTAAACCTAAGTTAAAAAATGATGTGTCTGCAGCTTGCCAAGTGCTATTAGAATCTACAGCGTTAGTTTAGATTCAAGTCGAAGAGAGCAGTATCCATTGGGAAATTATGCTTTCCTGAGAAGCATGTATGGATTTTTTCTTCCTGTATACTTTTCCAATAAATATTATGATAGCAAGATTCTGTTTCCCATGAATTCTTTATTTAGGTTAAGTATTATGTGTGAGCTCTGATTTCATGGTTTAATCCTCATCAAAGTAGTTGATTTTTTAGTTTATCTGGTAGAGAATTGTATTAAAACACGGAGCAGATTCACATGACAGTCCTAATAAACATGGTTTGTAATAACACAAGTCCAGTTATATAAGAAGGAATAAAAATGAAAATACTTAAAACTTCAGTAAAGGAAGAATTTTATTTTTACTGTTCAGATCCATGGTGGTGTCTGCCACTATACATGCAGACCAGTCTCAGAACACAGGAAAAGGTTTTCTGTTCTTCTTCTCTGATTCCTTTGCATTATGCATCCGAGACAAACAAAAATATTCTGTACCTGCATTTAAATCAGAGTAGTCGTAGGTGAAAATAGAGTGGGATGAGAATTTTGACAGCTCGTACTCCATAGAAGAGCTCCAGAATAAGAAACAATGGCTCGTTGTTTGTTTTATTACTTACTAAGGCCCAAACCTATTCTATTCTAAGCCTACCTTTTGACATACAGACCTCCTTCATTTTCTAGATACAAGCTCATTAGCTGGATGTGATTATCTTTTTCAAGATTAAACCTCATGTTCCTTGTTGTGTTTCTGAAGTCCAGCAAGTACAAATTCAGTCCTAAGAGATTCCCATCAGCACAGCTCTCTCTACTCCTATGGGATATGTGGTTCACTCTGGTCTTTGGAAGCTGGTTGTCCATCCTTCAGTGCAAAAGCCATCTGTTTATGGAAGAAGAGTAAGGTAAATAATAGCACTGAAAAGTACATCCATATAAAGGTGACTGACATAAATTGTGGGGTTGGGAATTTTGGTCCAGACAGACTTTGAATGCAGTGTCAGAGTTGCAGAAGGGCTTCCTGTGCCTGGTGCTACACCTGAAGATGCTGGCATTCAGAGTATGAATGAAATTCTTCTCCTGTGTATTTTGCACTCAAAAGAGTGGTAAATGTGAAAAGTGTTAAAACTAATACACAGAATAGAATGGAGGATTCATGTTGCTAAGCATCACTTAAAAGACTGTTCTTCTCTGAAAAGTGTTGGTAAATACATTGCTATTTGACTCAGGAGATCTAATCCCAGAGCGTATTCAATATGCTGTCTTCAAATGCTAACAATAAAAATAAACGATTTTTTTTCCCCTTGTATTTTATTTGTGTTAGCACATCACAGTCAACATCACTAAACACAAGTTCTTTATTCCTTTTTACCTGTCAATAGCATAGTTCAGCATGTTCTGTTTACAAAGCTAAAATCATCATCTGCATTGTGTGCCAATGCACTGGATATTGCACAGCCAAGGCAGGGTGAAGAACAAAAGGCTGGAAAGGACACAAGTGGGCAAATTGGACTCACACAATTACTGTTTACTATCAGAACTAGACAGAAGTTTTTCAACTAATCTAGAAAATACCAATTTGATGAACTGCAAGTCTTTCATCTGGAGCACATAGGGTTTGATCATCTTTAGGAGCAGCAATCCTCAGCCCAACTGAGAACATCAATTCTGCCATGATTTGTGGCTGTAGCACTATGATCTATAGAAGATGTCAACATTTTCTGTCCAAGAAATGTGTAATCAAGGAACCCAGACATGTGTCATGGTTTCTGACTCCATTATAGAGACATGGAAGCCAAGCAAAACCCACCTTGTTCCAAAGCTTTTGAACATGTATGTGAGCTGGAGTCAAGAGTGTGTTTAATGTGGTCATACAATGAGTATGTCTGAGAGCAACACACAGGAATCATCCAGCAGATTAAGCATAGTTCTATAAAATTTACTAGTCCCATTGCCTTGGACTTATCTGGGAGTGGAACAACAAAGATGCAGAACTTGGCATGATGAATATGAAGCACCCTATCCCTGAGAAACGGGAAAGAGGGGAAGGTTTTTGTGGTATTCCCTAAGCTGCTAAATTGACATGTTCAATTGAAGTCTACACAAAATAATCATAATGATACTATTTAAAGAAAGTTTTTGTGCTGTCAGATAAGGAAACAAACCAAAAGTGCCCAGCACGCTTTATGCTGCTTCTTTCTCTTCTGATAAGGGTAGACTAAGTTGCATCCATCCCAGGTGACTAAAGAATATTTATAGGGGCAGGTAAAGAGATAAGAGTCCATTTTCAAGATGCAGCTCTGCAAATTCCTGGATGTTGTCCTAACAAAAACATGGTACATGCTACCACTATTATCAGAGGCATAAAAGGTTTTTAAACCCTGCCTGCATTAATGGGGGCAAATAAAGGCATTCTTCAAGAGTGAGAAAGAACAATAGAAAAAGTAGAGACTTCTGAAGTCCGTTGTTAGGGAAAAACAATGGCCCTGGCATCTGCAGATAAAGATATTGAATGACTCCTAATGGTGAAATGTGATTTTATTAGTTGGGACTCCCTATCAAAACCCAGTAAAAATTTGCCAGAGTACTGAGAGAAGAGTTCATGTCCCTTGTCGCCAGGATTACTTTGTAGGTAGAATATTCCCCGTGGGCAGCCTGGGACACAGCAGCACAGCTCCAGGCCTGAGTAATATCCATTGCAAAGCACAGATCATTTTAACTTTACTCCTCTGAAACCCCTGAAGAAGTACAACTGGCAATTTTTTGGCCTTCCAGATTGTTCAGCAATAAATGAGTTGAGTGACTGAAACACATCTCACTCATCTCAGTGCAGCCTACAGGTTTTTGGGGGTGTATACATGCTTGATCCTTTACAGAAACAATATATGCCAGAACCTCATCAAGGGCAAAAATCTCCCTGCCATGTTTACAGAGCAGCAGACCTCATGTTGTCATCTGTCCCCTATGGCTTCACAGCATCTGATTTGACTGCTCATCTAAATGCAAAGATGAGTTATGGCATTTTATATTTATCTCTTTCCCAACCTGTGTTGCCCTTTTACTCTGAATGTCAAGTCTTTCATGAAAATACATCTGTCATCATGTGTAGATGCTTCCTGTTCTTAGGCTTTCCAGACACTTGCATGTTTTGTAACATGTCCCAAACCTTTCTTAATGAGCATGGGTGAAAATTGCAACTCAAAAATGTAAGACAGAGTGGCTTTATTCATGATTCAAAGTGTGAGTTGGCTGGTAAGATCTCAGCATCAAGGAGAAAGTTTGATAAGGTTTCAGGTGCTTAAGTAGTTTCTCCCAGAAATGTGTCTCTTGGTAACAAATTTATTGAAGTAGTGGAATTGTTCCATTTACCTATTACTATGTTACAGCATCAAAGAGAGAAGTGAAGTGGGAACCAGCTGCAGTGCTGACACCATTTAAGAAGTGTTTTTATCAAGGATTTACTGCTGGGAAGCTACAAGCTCTAGTGTATGTATGTGTATATGCTTGTGTATACATGCAGAAGACTGGCTTTTCTGCAGAGCAGGTGCTGTTCTTTGACCCATGCAAGACACAAGGTCTTCTGTGGCCTCTTAGTCCAGTCCTGCACTGTGTTGGATCTGGATGGCATTAGGATTTTGTGTGGCTGGCTTGATTGTGCACCCTGTGCACCACTCGCTTAGAAACACGAGAGCCCGTAGAACACCTCCGCAGTGCTCAGTGATTGTCCCAGGCTTTGTACTTGAGACCTCTAGCACAGCAGCCTAGGAGTAACTTACACAATATGTCTTTAGGAACTGCAGCCACTGCACAAGTGGTTATCTATTACTGTCAGCTGTTAATTTTCTCACATTTTAAATCTTGCCTCCATGCTTTTCCATTACTATCTTGAAGAACTGTGATCCTCTTGAGTTGCTGTAGCCTGACCAGATATGCATTAGCAAAAGGGCAAATACTGAACACGGTGCTCTGATGAATTTTTATGTTTCAGCTGGTTTTCAGGAGGAACCCATAAAGCAGATAAATTTAGTCTGCAAACAAAGAAACTATAAAGCAGTCACAGATGTTGTTTCATTTTAAGCACAGTGTCAATAAGAGTATTCATAAAGCTTTTATGGACTCTGTACCTTTTTTCTGCAATGTTATAGAAAAAAATTAATAACTCCCTTTCATCATAAAAAAAAGTACAGAATTTTGCCCTGCTTTCACGGTGAAAGAAATAAATTCTAAGTGTATCTCTTCTGTTCCTTATATGTGCATCAGTATATGACTCCTGGTAGCCTGTAAAAATAAATGTTGACTTTTGCATCATCTGTCATTAGTTAGTCTCACAGAAGATATGAAAATCTTGACCATGCAGTCGCTTCAGACATACAGTGACTGGAGTCACCTGTTCAGGAGTAACAGAATAGCCTCTCTTCTCTTATGAACATCTTATATGTAGGTGCATCATGTTTGCATAGACATAAATAAACACAGTGATGCCTTGTGGTACTCAGATTTATTTTTCTTTTCATCCCAGGAATTAACATTTTTAAGTTTTTGAAGGATTTCAGCTTTTATTGCAAAAGATTTTACAAACTCTCATTGAGCCTTTTGTAGTAAACTACTACTGACGGTGCTTAGATTAGCAATTTGACATCTGCATATTTGTAACAATAATTTTTATGCATGAAACAGAATATGAATTATTTTAAGGTACTGCTTCCAATGCTGCATGTCTTTCACAGAAGTAGGAGCAGTTTCTAAGTGAATACAAGTTGTATTCTATCAATTATAAAAAACAATACCGTATTTGAAAGCTATTTCCTACAATCTAATCAGTGTGTCTTTAAAAAATAACTGCCCTCAGTGTTCACAAGTAGTTACTGGGCATGTAATTGTGTTTAGTACCCGATTCATCTTCTCCAGCTGAGAAGCAGATATGTTGTGGACTAAAATGGAAGATCTATCAGAAAATTCAGAGTAACTCAAGTTTGCTAGAATTCTTTCACTTTTCATCTCTGCAAGGATTTCTGCCATGAAGAGAACTTTAAAAAACCCACAAGTATACGAAATAAAATTTCCATCTGTCATACCAGCACTTTGTAAACATATTCATGTTGTGGATAAGCTGTACACATTTTTCAAGCTATCCTTTGTGGGAGCTATTTGCAGAGGTTGTGCAGTAGGAGAAGCCATGAAGGTGATGTTCTGACGAAACAAAGGAACATCTCTTTTCAGTTTTGCATTGTACAGCGTTCTCAGTTTGAAATGATAAGGCTCAGTAAAATGGTGCACTGAACAGTCTTATGAAAAACTGCTTCCTCAATCTGGCCTTAAGTGGTCCATCTGTAAGCTCTCTCAGCAGATAGTAGTGACTGAAACAAGAAGGTAGAGACCTTTATTCAGAAGGTAAAGTGAAATACTGAGAATGTTTCGAATTTGTGTGTCCTTCAAAGTTTATTAAAATTGACATACTGCAAAATCAGAGCAGCTTGGTCCTTAAAAAAAGAAATTATTGCCTATCTGCCAAGCTCTAGCTAACTTGGTGGCTTTTTTAATAATATGCAGTCCTGTTTGGGTTTCGGGGGATTTATGGTTGGGGTTTTTTTTTTGTGTCTAGACAACTTAGCTGCCCCAGTGCACTGAAAATCTTTGTTTCTTTAAAGATGTTGCTTAAAAACCTCTCAAGATCCTCAATCTTTACTAATATAGCAGTTGTGGTGATAATCCAATCACTCAATTAGGAAGCTGGGGAGAAAAAAATAAAGTGTTTCTTAACATTTAATTGTGTAGATTACACAAACCTCTTCATCGTATTCAGAAAATAACAAAGTTTAGGGGCTTATGTTTTTAGAAGAAAATAAATTATAGTAGAGAAAGTAATTATAGAAATTATAGATGTGTATTAATAATAATTACAGTGGAAATTTCCTGGGCAGAATCCCATGCTTAATTTCTTATTTTTTGGCATTGAGTTAATGCTGAGGTTTTATATTTAAATCCCCTTTCTCCTTTCTTCCTTCCTTTCTTTTCCACCCCAAGCCCCCCTTAAGAAGCAGAAAAAGCTATAAATGTTTTAATGATGGCTTTGTGGTACTAACCCACTTTAGAACCACCTTTAAAGCTGTTCCCAAATACCTCAACCTTGTAAATCACTTTAACAGTACATTCTTATCTGTGTATCTGTCAAAGTAGGTAGTCATGGAGGCTTATCTGTGCATGTTCAATATCCTAAATCTGTCTAAGATAAGGGAAACAAGGAAAAAGGAGTAGAAAATTGCAAGGTGTATGAAAATGTTCGAAATCCTGAGATAAATTTCTTTCTGTCTAAACCCCTTTAATTTTAGTGATTTTGGTCTCTCTGTTTGAAGGGGTGACAGGTGGGTTTCATTTTGCCCATGTTTGGACTTTTCCAATGCAGATTTCTACAATGACTGTACTTGCCTGAAGTTCTCAGCATAGCTAGAGAAGTGGGCATGCCTAAAATAGGTCAGATGAGTTGACTGCCAAAACCCACTCACTTCTCTCTTGTGCCCGTAAAAAAAGCCTCAGACAAGTACCTCAATTGTAAATATCTGCTTTGCAAATATCCAGTGTTCAGCAAGATGAACCACACTCATACTGTCTCAGATACTGATTAGCAAAGCATATTAAGCAACAGGAGACATGTTAAGTGCTGCTGAGATACAAAGTTCCGGCTTTAAAAAAATATCACTGTCAGATCAGAATGACAGAAGAAGAGTGGAACAATGGCAAGATTTTATGTCTTTTGCAGGTGGGGAAATAAAGGCATGGGTAACAGAGGTTAAACCTGGTTTCAATCATCTGGAAATTAACCATACTCAGGGTTAATGGGAGGTCTGAAACACAGAAATTCCCCAAATCTGTCTGTTCCAATTGAGCTTGACCAAATTATATTGACCTATTTTTGGTGTCCAGGCTGAGATATTGATTTTTCAGGGTATTTTTGCTGTTTCAGAGAACAGGCATTTTCATAGCATTTTTTATGTTCCAAACACAGTGGATGATGGTTTCAATCTACAACTGTGCTCCTGCCATGCCACCCCCAACTCAAAGTCATCTGATTCGTGTGGCTCATTCAATGTCCCAGAGAGAACTTAAAACAGCCAAATGCAGAAACTGAATCCCACTGTCTTCACATACAGTCTTTTTGTTGTAGTTCCACCTCCTATTCCTAAAATACCTCTGGTCTTCTGCAACCAGCTGCAAGTCCTGCAGGAAATAAAATGGTCTTCACTAAACCTAATCAATAAAAATAACGTATACTGAACTGCTGAATGCATCAGACATTAACATACAGTCCTATTCATAATCTATAACATAATTATAGGGTTTCTAATAAAAATTGCTGACGATGGGGTATTGCTTAGCTCCTGGGAGCTTGAATTAAGGCTTCTTTCATGTATCTTCTTTTAAAATTCAAACTAAGAAGAGGTACACACTGCTGCTCACAGACTAACCATAGGTTGAAATGCCCAGATTCAAAGTTCATATCTCACCCATTTGAGTTAGCGGAGCAACTGATGGTACTAATAAGCTGTCTGTTCTCTGTGGACATCAGACATTAAAGAAGGACTAAGACAGACATTTTCCTTGTGAATTTTAGAAGTGTTTTGTAAAAATGGAGGAAGTGAGAACTCAAGCTCTCTAGGATCAATCCCAGACTCTGAAACAAAACATGTAACCGTTACTTACAGACTTGTTTGATTTTTGTAGCTTCCAAGCTGGTGTTAATTCTGCCACTCAAACATTTCCTCCCCAACTCTCATCTCTTTTTTTTTCTTTTTTTTTTCTTTTTTTTTTTTTCTTTCTGCACCTTGTCCCTCTTCCATCCACTATTTACTTCTTTGCACACAATCAGGATGAGTAGGTTTAGTCTGCTCTATTTAAATCATCTGAAACATAGACATGGACATCTGAGCTAGCTTCTCAGGGCTTCCTCAGTATTCTCTGAAGAGAAATAAGCTTTTCTGTGGTCAACTCATACCATCATAAAATACACAGCTGAGATCAGATAAATCAGAAATATACATCTAATGTCAGATAGCCCTTAAGGAGACCATCTTTTTTTTTCCACTGACTGTAAAGGATCTGTTCCAGACCTGAATGTCTCCTCTTTTAGGAAGCAAAAGCTAGGGCCCATGAATACTATCTGGAGGTTCCTTTTCTCCTACAGCAATTGGACATTAATGCAGGGAAAAAAGTCTCCAGAAAGCAAAAAATTCTTTGTGGTCTTAGTGGTAGTGCACACGATGAGTAGGGGTGGTCCTGGAATAAGGTCAGTTTAATACATGGATTTACAGTTGGAAGACAGGAGCTTCCTGGACTGGGGCACACTCAAGTGCGTCCATCATCTGTGGAGAATTTGGTACTACCAAAAGTCTGTATGTATGAATATGTATGAATTCTCTGCCGAGGACAGGCAAAGAACATTTCTCAGACCCCAGCTCTATGCGGACAAATTTGAATAGACTCTCACAAATGTAGTAAACGTAGCCTTGCTTGACCCTGCTCAATATGTATGTTTTTCTGGAGACAGTGGAATATTTTAGCAAAAGAAAATGTGCAGAAAAATAAAATCTCTGTCAACTTTGTTCTCAGAAACAACCCAATTGTTTAGATGAACTCGCTCAGGTTGATTTTAATTTTTGATCTTCAGGAAACAAGGTGACAGGACAGGATAGGTGAGGGAGATCAACCCCAGGCAGTTACGTCACATGGAAAACTTCAGCCTTCATAGGTGATGAAGTTCTAAACTACAAATAAAGTTCTACAGCACAGACTTAAATATGCATGCCACTAGAGTGGTTTATGTAGAATATGCAATGTATCATTTTCTGTCACTACAATCCAAGATGTAAGAATAGAATCTGTATTTTCAAATGGAATTGGATTTATGATCTTGAGCAGCCCACTGTCATAACTTACTTTCCCCATGTTCTTCACAGTTTCTAAGAGGAGGCAAGCAAAAATGTCTGGCTTTTCAACCTGCCTCCATTTTCAATCCATCCTGCTTTGCTCTTAAAATATCAAACCTTCTGGGAGTCTCTCTACATGACATGGCCTATAAAAGGTATCAATAACAACAGGAGTTCATGCTGTGGAAGGGTACTGTGACTGCAGTTGCCTGGGATCTGGAGATTCTTTATGGAGAAGGTGAATGTTCTCTAGTCTGGTTCTCTTGGGTATATTCTGTGTCTCCCTAACAATTCGCCACTTCTAGAATGAGCTTTCATTTTATTTGTTTGCTTACTTATTTACTTTTAAAAATGACTGCATAGAAAACAATGCATCTCTGTAAGTGGCAGAATACTGGATGTATTCTGGCAGAAGTGAAATGTGAAAAGAAGTGGGAAAAAAAAAATGCTACTGACAAATAATTTAAGAAATTATAATAATAGATTAAATATCGTACATACATCCTTATCTTAGTCTCTGATTTAAAGCTTGATGACCACACACTTGGACTGCATTCCCAACAGTTATCAAGAAGACCTATATCTTCCTGTGTACATGAAATAAGATGTGTTTGTATAGCTGTAAGTCTTGGTTTTGCAGCGTAGCTTGGTACTCATAATAGAGGAATAAATACTAGTTTTATGCTAGATAATTTTAACAGCATTTGAAAAATAGGATATAATAAAATATAAACATATTTTAAAATATAGGCATGTATTTTCTTTACTTGCATGCATATATTTCACCTCTGTATACAGTGACAGCTTGCTAAGGAAAAGCACATTTGCAACATAACTTCCCTACAATCATTTATTTATTTCTACTTTTCAAACTATTCCTTTTAAATAACTCTAAAATAACCTCACCAGAAAAATGCTTCTGTCTCATTGGTTTTGGCATTGTGCCATATTAAGATATTTTTAGTTGTCTATTTTCATTTTGCAGTTCATATCATATATGAACACCGAAACTAACTGCCCAAAGCACTATTCCCTGCCTTCTGCAGGTGTTTAACTTCCGTATCTCAACACTGAAATTTCATAAATTGCAGTTGCAAGTAATGGGCACCCCTTCAAAGATCATGCTACAAATTTAGATCAATTATTCCCACTAATGAATGCATCTGTGAATATCCTGCACCAAACTGCATGTTAATGGTATAAGCACTATGTTGGTATGAATTAATTTTTTTGAAAAATGAGTAATTGTAGAAATAATTGTAGTCTCAGAAGGCCGTATGACCGTTTAGATGTAGACCTCTGTAATTCACAGAATGACAGAAGGTTTTGAGTCAGAAGGGACCTTTAAAGGTCATCTGGTCCAGCAACGCTGCAGTGAGCAGGGACATTTTCCACTTGCTCAGAGCCCCATCCAACTTGACCTTGAATGTTTCCAGGGATGGGGCATTTCATGCATTACATGGGATTCCTTGTATGTTTGTACTGCTAGTTATAACAAAATGACATGCTCCTAAATGACCCCTTTCTGTTACAGGTATTAAATAACAGCTCAATACAAACTAGAGATAAAATAAAACTTTTAAATGCTGTCATTTTATATACATTAAGAAATATCTGTCCTCAAAGCTGTTTCTCCTAATGCTTGGAAAAATTGTTACTGGAGTATTTTTTGTGATAACACAAGCCCCAGAAGGCTGCTTGAACTCCTGGATATCTGAGCATTTTAATTCATATCAGAAGAGCTGTGCTCCAATTTATTCCAGCCTTGGCACTGGTTATGAAAACACTCCTGCCAACCCTGAACAAACCACCTAATCCAGTCCAACCTCACCAGAAAAATTTATCCTTCATGTGGCCATGGAAAGCACTCAGCCACAGCCAGCCTCTTAGAAGCTTGGCTTTTTCAAAGGGCATGACAACTAGCTCTTCCAAAATACCCAAGTACTCCATTTCTGTACAGAGACAGTTCTTACTCTTAAAGGCATCAGCTAAATATTTCACTACCAACCACCAGAGGATCCACTTGGAGCTGAAAATGCCTTTTGTGCAAGGTGTTTTACTTTAACCACGTCCACTCCTTGTCATCAGAGCTGTCACAGAATTCTAGAGCTGTGCCCAAATCCCACAATCCCTCTCTCTCTCCCTCCCTCCCTCCATCCCATGCACTATAGAGTCAAACTGAGAGAAAAATCTTAAGGACTGCAGGTGTCTGGTGGTGACTGTGGGTCCTCCAAGCTACTAGAACCCTCTTTGGTATCGCATTTTCCTCCTGATGACAACCAGTTTGGCACACTACTTAAATGGAAACACAGCTGCACCTGGATACTCTTTCTATAGCTGCAGGCTCTCTCCATCACAGCAGAATTACCATACTTTCTTAAAAGCCATCCCCACAAAAGACTTTGGAGTTCAGACCTTGCAGACAGATAAGCTCTGGTAGGTCTAATTTGCAGCAGTTTAAGACCTTGCAATATTGAATTATTGTTTGGTAATTCAATAATAATTCTGTGAGGTCACTGTCCTTAAAGTAAAGAGCAGCAGAAGAGGGATCATGTGCTTATACCTGATTAGACCCCTCACAGAGGCTGTCATTTTAACTTGTACCAACAGAGGAGATGGTTATGTGATATTATGGGTGAGTTGAGTATTGAAGAAATTAGGCATAGGCACGTGTCTCCTCTGTTACAGAGCAAGGCAGGAAAAAAAGGACAGTAACAACAGTAGTATAAGGAATCAACCGACCTTTTGCCATCAGGAGCTGGAGATTTGGATATATATTTGTGATTTATGTACCAACCCGTTAAATAGTATATCGTACAAGAGGTCTTTTCCTTGTTTCTCTAGAGTCACATCTACTCCACTTCAGTGTCTACAAGAAATTGAGGCTTTTTGTTCTTTCTAAGTGCATAGGAGGACTGCAACAACTGGATTCTTCTTCCTTTCCTTCAGTAGCATCATAGAATGGTTTCAGTTGGAAAAGACCTTAAAAGATCATTTAGTTCCAACCTACCTACCATGGGCAGGGACACCTTCTACTAGACCAGGTTGCTCAAAGCCCATCCAGCCTGTCCTGGAACACTTCCATGGATGAGGCATCTGCAACTTCTCTGGGCATCCTGTTCCAGTGCCTCACCACCCTTATAAGGAAGAATTTCTTCCTTATTTCTAATGTAAATCTACCCTCTTTCAGTTTATTGCATTTAAATCATTACCATCTATGTAAATTGCTGAAGACAGAAAATGTGCACAGCTGTTGAAGAAACTACAGGTTTTGAAATCAGCAGGGTAGTAGAAGTATAAATAGTTGCCTGATTTTGTTTGCCAGTCCTTTGATACCTGTAAAGATGCAGGTAGAGAAACATCCCTCTTCTTTTCAGATCCCAGTCTGATTTCCCAGAGCTGGGAATTAATCCTCTCACCATTTTTTTTTGCATTTAACATGAGACAATTCATGTTAAGCCACTGGTGGGCACCAGGGGTGAGTCTAAACACAGTTATTAAACTGTCCCTTTCTTAGTACTCAACATGTGTTAATTTGTCAGTGCAGATTAGCAAAGAAATGGGCTGGGATGTTGATGGTAATTTTTGTCCAATGTCATCTCTCTAATGCACCTTTACAACCTCAGCATTGCTAAAGGACTGTATGCTAAAAAGTATGCTAAAATGTGCTTTAAATCTCTTTTAGAGAAAGGAGATAACTTTGGAGAGCCTCACATATAAAAACAACTATATATATATATTGCTTACAAAAGCCAGAAGGTCACTAAGTCGAAGTCTTTGATTGTTTTTAACTGAGTTTTCCTTCAGAACACCCCCAAGTGATTTGACTGTGCAGTTCTATGGGTTTATCACTTGACAAGTTTCATATTTGTAAAAATCAAAGCCCTTTTTTTTTTTGAAGACAACTAACAAGCATAGAAAATACCCTTTGCACTGTTAACTACACAAAAAATGACCCAGATTTAATTCATTTTGAAAATTTATTTGTGTCAAGAAAATATTCCCGGGTTGAATGAAGTATTCTTTGCCAAATGCAGTCTGCAGTGAGAGTCTGCAGGCCAAATTCTGAAACCAGTGTAAAACATGGCTTGTTAAGAGAAATCCTGGTATTACCTTTGCCTACCTATATGTTCATGGATATTGTAGAGATGTTTGCATTCAAAATCAATGTTTTTGCTTAGTAGATGCATCATTTTATGAGAGTTTTACAATTTCTTCATTAAACTCAAGTTTATGCCTCCCCAAATCAATATTTTTTATTGATAGTGAAAATAAGATAGAGTCATTGAAAACAGACAGTAAAACCTGTATGCATAGGGCAGTTTACTTACTGGTTATGCTAAGAAAATGTGTGATTGTTATAGTTTTGATGAACTGTCCAGATCCTGTTTATATAGTGGATTTTTCATCCTGCAGTGTTCATACAGTATTTCACTGAACGCTTCTTATCTGAACCCTGGGGTCCTCTATAATTCTTGAATCTAAGAGTAGAGGCATGTCAGACATAAAAAAGGAAATGTGGAACGTGAGGTTTTGAGGAGTATTTCAGGTGGTTTTGAAAAATATATCATAGTTAATAACAAGAAATGCTGCTCTAGGGTAAAGAAAAAATAAGGAGTGAGAAGTGAAGATATTCTTCAAAAGAGGTTTTAGCTAGGATAAGAGAGACAGAACGTGCAAAATGAAGCCACTAATATGCCCATGGATAATGAGTGAGTTACATTTGGGGAATGGACGTTAAAAAATGTGTGTTTCAGTGAGGATGGGTGAAGAGAGGTGACAGGAATCAAACCAAATAGTGGATATCAGATTATTGGGTTTGCAGTGTCTGTGTGGGAGAAGAATGTCTTCCTGTTAGTCTTATCCTATGACTAAGGATGGGAAGAGAGTAGTGTGAGTGCAGGAGAATAACAGAAGAGGAGGATATCAAGTGCATATTCAGAGCTTTTTTAATCTATTACTTGTTATTCAACTCTGAGTAGGATATTAGAGCTGTAGTGATGATGTGAGCTTCAGGATGAATTTTGAGGGATGAAGTTTTCGTTTTTTTTGCGGTGAAAATTTTTAGTCACATGATACTTAATGGAAACCATGTGGCAGTGGTGGCTGAGAGCTTGTGTCTGTCTGCTTGAGAATGTGCCCTTTTTTCCAGAGCTTTGAAATGGAACAGTCTATAGTTTAAACTTTGTACATCATGATTTTGTGAATATGATGCATTTGACAGACCTTATGAAATTGCACCTCAAAATACCTAACTTTTTGGTATGTGAATGCTCTAGAATAGAGTGCGATAAAAGGCAACTAGTCTTCCTGTACAATATGTTTTTCTTTGAGTGGAAGTGATGTTAGAAGTGCATGTTTTACTTTTGACTGTGCTCTTTTCGTATTGCTCCCTTCCATCCTGTCCTCATTTTTGAGGCCAATGGCATGTTGTTCAACAAGGCCAAGTGCCGGGTCCTTTACTTGGGTCACAACAACCCCCTGTAATGCTACAGGACTGAGGAAGAGTGACTAGAAATCTGCCTGGTGGAAAAGGACCTGGGGCCTCTGGTCAACAGCCAGCTGAATTTGTGCCAGCAGTTTGGCCAGGTGGCCAAGAAGGCCAACTGTATCCTGGCCTGTGTCAGAAATAGTATGGCGAGCAGGACTAGGGAAGAGATCATTCCCCTGTACTCGGCACTGGTGAGGCCACACCTCAAAGTACTGTGTTCAGATTTGGGCCCCTCACTACAAGAATGACACTGAGGTGCTGGAGCATGTCCAAAGAAGGACAACAAAGCTGGTGAAGTGTCTAGAACACAAGTCTTAGGAGAAGCAACTGAGGGAACTGGGGTAATTCAGCCTGGAGAAAAGGAGGCTCAGGGACACCTTATTGAACTCTACAACTACTGGAAAGGAGGTTGTAGGGAGGTGGGGGTTCATCTCTTCTCCCAAGTAACAAGTGACGGTATGAGAGGAAATGGCCTCAAGTTGTGCCAGGGGAGGCTTAAACTGGACACAAGGAAAACTTCCTTTCCTGAAAGTGTTGTCAAGCACTGGAGCAGATTGCCCAGGGAAGTCTTTTGAGTTACCATCCCTGGACGTATTTAAAAGATGTGTAGACATGGTGATTAGGGCTATGATTTAGTGGTGGACTTGTCAGTTCAGTGGCTGGTCTTGATGATCTTAAAGGTAATTTCCAAACAAAACCATTCTGTAATTCTATGACACTCAAGCTTGCTAATAAGATTACCTCCATTTTAAATACTTGAACCTGGAATCACTTGGACCTCATTTCCATAAATGTTTGCTACCTGTAGATCCTCACAGAAAGGGTAAGGCTGGCCTCACAGAAAGGGTAAGGCTGGCAGACTTCTCTGGAGATCATATAGTCCAATCCTTTGCTCAGAATAGATCAGCTACAGTACACTACCTAGGACCATGTTCCCTTGAATGTTAAATATATCCAAGGGTGGTGCTGCCACAACCTCTTTGGGTGTCCTGTGCCAGTGTTTGACCATGCTCACAGTAAAACAAAACAAAACAAAAACATCCTTATGTTTATATGGATTTTTCTGTATTTCAGTTTGTGTCTTTCTTGTCTTGTCCTGTGACTGAGCACAGTCTGGTTCAATCTTCTTTACTCTCCCTGCCATCATGTATTTATACATGTTAGTAAAATGCCTTGAGCCTTCTCTCCAGGCTGAACAGTCTCAGCTCTCTCAGCACCTTCTCATATCAAAGATGACCCAACCCCTTCATCATCTCTATGGCCTTTTGCTGGACTTACTCTACATGGCCATGTCTGTCTTGTACTGGCATCCCAGAACTGGACCCAGCACTCCAGATGTGCCTCACCAGTGCTAGGCAGAGGTGAAGAATTAACTCCCTCAAACTGCTGGTGAGCTTCTGCCTAATGTAAGTGCAAGGGACTGTTGGCCTTTGCTGCAAGAGGGCATTACTGACTTACAGTCAACCTATTCTTCATGTCCCCCAGGTCCTTTTCTACAAATCTTCCTTAGTTGAACTGCATGAAATTCTTGTATGCCCATTTCTGCAGCCTGTCCATATCCTTCTGGATGGCAGATCAACCCTCTAATGTACCAGTTACTTCTCCCAGTTTTGTATCCTCTGCAGACTTGCTGAGGGTGCACCCTGCCCCATCATCCAGGTCATTAATGAAGATGCTGAACAGCACCAGCCCTTTTATTGACCCCTGGTGTTGGTCACAAGTGACCATTCTCCAGCTAGACCTTGTGTGATGGATCACAGCCCTCTAGACCCAGCTGTTCAGCCATTTTTCAGTCTACCAAATTGTCCTAAACTCTCAGCATCCTTGGAAATCTTGTGCAAAGTTTCTCACAGTGGCTCAAGCCTTCCCTTCATTGTCCAAAGTCATGCAAGAAATTCTCACACAGCTACAGAATAAAACAAGATTTCCTGTGTTTTGGATGTTAAAATTCCTGTCTCTGCTACCTTTACTGGACAGAATTATAATGTAAACTTGTATCTGCAGGTCTTTTCTTTGTCATAGTCTCTTTTCCCAACTGTATTTTAAATATGAGTTACAATTTTTAATAATCCTTTGTGTTTTTCCATTGTGGGCAATTGAAGAGGTCAGAAAATGTAGTGCATGAGAACATCCTGCCTTTGGACAGCTGCACCATCACAAGTGTGTTTTCATCCAAAACGCCACTTCTAATGGAAGTAGAAATAAACAAACATGAGGAAATGCTGCTTCAAACCATTCATACTGCTTTTGTTAAAGCCTCGTCTGAGGAGGGACTGGCTGAAACAGACTGATCACAACCTTGCTAAGAAAAGGTGGTGGGAAGTATGTGGGGAGAGTGTAGCAGTGGACACAGCTCCATGGGTAGTACAGCTACACACATTCACGCCCAGTAAAGGCACAGCAGTTAGTTGGATTTCCTAGATTCTGAATATATTTATAATTGCATAGTCATCACTTACTTTGAATACAGAACTGGTCACTTGTATTTTAGATTGCCTTAGGAGTGGTGAAACCTTTCTTGTCCTCCAGACCTGACTGATACCTCTTGCCTGCAGTAATAATTTTCTTTCCTGTGTGACTCCCAAGCATGTTACGTGCTTTATCCTAAGAGAGAGAGTGAAAACACTGCTTCCCTTGGGTCTCAGGATTCTCTCAATAAGTTTCAATACTTGTCCTTTATAGACACTTTATAGACACAAATAGACATTGATTAATCTTTTCTGCTTGGGACTCAATTCTGATGCCCCAGAAAACTCCAAGAATAATTTATTTATTTATTTATCAGTACTTTAAAGGGGAGGAACCCTGAAAAAAATCACACTGGGAGAGACATATATATGTATGTGTGCATGCATACTTTTTAAGAGTGTATATTTAGTCCCACTCCCTCTCATACCTAAGAAATAGAGCCTCTGCCTCATGTGGTTCAGAGACACTGCAGTAGCTGCAGTAGCCCCATCCATGATGGTCCACGTTAGGACAGGCTGCTCGAGTGAGAGAACTGGCCATGTCACTGATGGATGCGGTGCAAGCACTAAAGAAGAAAGGTACACTTTGAAACAGTATCACCTTGAATTACTTTCTTAAGAGGTCCGTTCAGTGCTGCCATCACATATTAGTTCAGTCATTTTACTTTTACAGGTCACCTTAGCATTTTCAGGTGAAGAGCTTGATGTTGAGTGCCTCTGGCTTGACTGGTGCCCTCCATACCGCAGCTGGAACAGGCGATGGCTGCAGTAGGTGCAGCAAAGGACCTGTGTTTTCTCTGAGTTAAAGGAGCTTCCAGTTATAACTCTTTAACCAGGGAGTGCTTACAGGTTTCCTAACAGGAGATTCTTGGAAGGGGTGAGCTTTTGAGAAAATAAATGAGAACTATAGTGTTATTCTTTTAGGCTGCAATTATCTGAAGTTGTTGTCAATAGAAATAGTTGCATACATTTGTCTTCATTAATCATTTCAAGGTGTTGCTTTTTGATGCAGCCAGCCCTAGCAGTTCACAGGCACTTTAATTTTCCAATTATTGTACCTGTGGCTCAGAACAGATACTGATTAGTTTCACATTTTGCTCTGTGGGCAGCTTAATGTTCTTGTCACCTTACATTGAGTTTTAAATGTGCAGAGTGTAAGAGAATGTCAGGTGCACTCCCAAGCCTTCTGGGTCAGGCTCAGCAAGTTATGATGTTTCCAGGTACTGTACTGATACTTTTCTGAAAGATGGATGAGAGAACAAGGCATGGTTTTAGGATCCTATCACAAAAGTAACGATTCCGCTTGTAAAGTGAGTGTGAGTGATTTTGTGTTGTATTCTTTTCCAGACAATTTTTTAGCTGGAGATGAAGGCAATGCTGCTGGCTGCTGTAACAGCAATACAAAAGGAAGTTATGATAGCAGCACGGCAAGAGCAATGCTTTTCAATATTTGCACACAATTACAAGACCTTTTCAAACTGTAGTAGTGAAAGCGAAGGAGAAAATAAATTTTGAAAAGCCCTAAACACAAAGATTAATTTTATAACAAGTAGAAATGTTATCCATCTCCTCTTTATCAATTGTGTACCAGCTATGACTCATCCATGCATGCTTTTTTCTTTCTGAAAATTGCCATGGAAGAAATCCCCTCCAAAATACAAAACCACGCTGAACATCTGCTGTCTAGGTATTCATTAGTTCTGTCTGCTCTGCTTTTGGCTAATTGCCTGGGAGTGAAGTTGAATCATTTATGGGGACTTAACCTGGTGCCAGTTATAGTAGTAAAGATCATGTAACATTTTGATAAAACCCAGGAAATGTCAAACATGTAGCCTCCCAAACATAAAGTTTATTTACTGGTTTCTCATGCACTTTGTTTGCCTACAATATTGCCTGCACAACTGATAACAGAAAATGTATTTAATAACTACTCAGTGCTAATATGCTGTAGTATGCATGACTGACTAATTTAATTTATCTCTGATTAAGCCTATTATGTTTGAGATCACTTTACAGAAGAGACTTTTTTTGCCAGCTGTAAGCTTATTTGAATTGTAATATAAGTTAATAATGTGTGAAATAACTACTGGTGCCTGCTTCTAAATGTTAATTTTACCAAATGACTTCCTGAGTTAGTGCATACACAGCTCATCCATTGCAATGTAGTTAGTATGTTGTTTGGACCTTCAGATTGCATAGGTAAAAAGGCAGATGCATGGCAAGGGGATGAATGGCTGTTGTTTCTGCTGAAAAAGAATATAGTCATTAGCTCAGTCAGGGGTGGCACACTATCTATTTATTGACAACATCAGCTGAGAAGAAGCACTCTTGATGTTCTTCATCTTGTAATATTTATTTCCTGAAAAAAGAGCAGAATAGGGACTCCTTGAGAAAATAGAAGAGTACGTGAAGCAAAAACTCATGAGAAAGGCAATGGTGACTATGTTTAGATAGGAAAATAGCCATTTGGGTAGAATTGTAGATTTTTCTCAGACAGAGATTGGAGTTGGAAAGGGGGGGGGGGGAAGGGGGGGAGGAAAGAAAACAACAAGAAATACCCCAAAAACCAGATCCAAAATAATTAAAACCTGAGAAATGCAGGGGGAGGTTAAGAAAGATTTTAACTCTGCCAAGGAAAGCTGGAAAGCTAAACTTTTTTTTTTCTCTCTAGGGGAAAGTGAGACTGTTTTCTGTTTACCCTCCACTCTTTTCCGTAGTCTAATTGTTAGAGTAGGTAGGCCCCTAATGGAGAGGGAGGCAAAGCTTTTTCTGCCATAAAAAAAGCCATATCCCAGAGCTATTGATCACTGGTAAGTGAGGGTTTGCAGTGTCTGTGCTTTAGCCACTTATTTCTCTGAAAGGCTGCAAAGTGCTATCAATTGATGATTTGGAAAAAGCTCTATGTTTGTCAATTGTTGGGTTTATGACAAAAACATAATTATAGGTATTCTTGCTTTAATACATGTTTATTTGAAATCTACTGAGAAAATACAGGTGAAGAGAATGAAGTCTACCTTGTTTAAAGAAACAAGTGTGATAGTCTGGGGTTTAGTCTATGAGATTTTTTATAAGCAAAGACATCTAAATTATGTGTACTTTTCATTTAAATATATGCAACTCCAACTGAACTAAAAGGAAGTTGATACTTTTTTCCATCAGATTAGATGCATCTCTTCAAATTAGAAAATATATAGCTTACTGTACTTACTGTGTCAGACTGAGCTGCCAAAACAATGTCACTTGCCTAGTGCGGAAAGAAAAGTATGCTCCACATAATTTCTCTTTATGTCATTCTGTTCCACCCTCCAAACATGTCTGGCATGTGATAACATGTGGGATGTCAGACACTGTTGTTCACGTTTTGTCATGTTATCGCATACATATCAGCTATCAGCAAGCTGCGCTACACAGCAGCTCTGATTTCAAGGTCTCTTCACAGCATGTCAAATGTTAGCTGAGGGGGCAGGACTTTGGCAGGTCCACCACTGCCTGTTGGGATGCTCATACGTATGCAACTAAAGGTATGGTGGTTGTACTATGCAGAGTAAATTTCCAGTGTATTTATTCACGAAAAAGATAAAAGGTATTTCTATGAAAATTTCTGGTATGGCGGCTTCAGGATTTATCCTGTAGTACTGACATTAATAAGACTTTTTCTCTTGGTGTTTGCCCTGAATAGTGCATCAATGAGTGTTGGAGGGAATGGCCTGTCTCATTTTCACATCAGCCAGAGATGGGACTGCTAGACAGGCTCAGTGTTTAGGTAGTATCCCATAGAGGGAATGTAATGCATTGGCTTCCCATGCTCTATACCAGGTGTAATCCGTGGCTGAATGTGATACACAGAGTTCTGAAAGTGTGGTGCTGTAGCTTATTTAGAGTTAGCTGCTCTTTCCTTGCATGCCAGAACAGATTCTGGAGCAGCTGAGTGTGCTCTTGCTATCTGGTCCTGGATCTGTACAGCCTGAAGACAGGGAGTTATTGTGGAGGACCCAGGTGAGAAGGCTTCTTCTGTATCCTCTACTTTTTGCCTGAGCAGCATTAAGTAGGGAGGTTATTTATTTTATTTTCTTATAGAAGGAGCAGAATACTTTTAAAAATTATAAACTAATACTTTTTCCATTTTTTTTAATAACTTGCAAAGAGTAGCAATCTGAGTTCTTCACCTGACTGAGAGGCCAACTGTAATTCAATTTATAGAGCAGTCAATGATGAAAATTTTACACATCATGCATACTTAGTGACAGGAAAGTAGAATTTGATGCTTCTTATTTCCTTTCTGTAAGAGAGACGTTTTGAAGAATATTTAAAGAAGGTGAGATATTTGATTATAAATAGTCTAAATTTTCAGTGACTCTCACAGTTATGGGGAAGTATCCTAGATGCTTTGAAGTGTATGAATTATAAATGTATTGTGCTTTTATCCACAAGAGTCATTTTTCTGTGAAGCAACATGGTTAATCACTCCCTGCTCAAGTCCTTGTGCAAGGCACTTGAACTTTTCTGCAGCCCAGTTCAACACAGAAGCCAATGGTGGCACAGGAAATTATTGTACTTTTCAGAGGATCGAGAGACGATGAGGAGAGACGATGAGGGCTGCCTTCTCTCTGTCCTCTTTCATCTTTCTTTTCCCCCCAATACCTAAATTGAGATTGATCATTTAGCAGAAAAAAAATACCACCATGAGCAATGAAGCGTAACTCAATACAATACTGAAAGCTGCTTAGCTGTCGTATCAGACTCGACTTACTCTTAAGCAAAGATTAGTGAGGATAACTTACGTACAAGGTTGTAAATCTGCTTAGTGGTCTGTGACTCTTATGGGCAAAAAATGCTTCCTAAATACAGCCTTTGAACATGCTGAGAGTCACCTTTTAGAATGACTGATAAATAGGAGGCAGGTGATTTCAGCTGGGAAAAAAAATAACGTTCAGCAGACTAAAACATAGAAAGCCAAAAGAGAACTCATTTGTATGTTAGCTGACTGTGTTATAGTCTGTCTTAATATAGATATATGCTACAAAACCTTATTATAACTATGAGTAGCACTTTATAAAGTATGAAGCTTCCTTTCTTGCAACAGTGATAGTTTCACCTTTTCCTAACAAAACCTCGCCAAACAAATGTCATTATACACCCAGATATTCCTTCAAAACATATTTTTGGAAAGTTTACCATTTTTGTTTGCCTTCATTAATTTTATGGTTTTCTGTCTCCTTAGATGAACATGAAATATGTACTACAAATACATAAAAGCAATCTGTGAGGAAACATACAAAATGTCCTTTCTCCCCCCCAGACCTAAAACCTCTGGACTTCATGAAGAACTTATGGTTAAATAAAACTGTGTGTTTTGTTCCATGAAACCAAAGGTATACAAAGGATCCAGTGTATATAGAAATGTTGTAAAAATAAAATCAGTGTTCTAGAAGACATCCTAATACATCACATGGGATATCTTTTGTTTTGGGGTTTTTTTTTTGTTACATAGTTATTCAGTTAAAATTCTTTATTGCTTTAGTCTACTTAAATCTAAGTGAAAAGTGCAGTGTAGTGTTGTGGGGGTGGGGAAACACAAAGCAATTCATGGGGATTTTTAATTATTTTTAAATGTCTGAAGGTTGTTTTCTTCCTTTTTTCAAATTGGTCCAAGTCCCTGGATGTTTTGTGCTTTGATCAAATCCATTAGGATTTTTCTGCCGTCCTGTTCAGGAAATCCCTGTCATCGGTGAAGCTCGTTTGGGCAAGATTAACAATAGCTTTATGGCATGAAATCTGATAGCAAGCACTCTGGGTTTTTTTGTTTGGGATTGATGAAGGGCTGATAGGACTGTGCAAACCTCGGTCATCCTATTTACCTTTTAACAAAAACTGACATAATTTTAGCTTTCTTCCACTGCTCTAGAATTTCTCTGGTAGTCTAAGATGAATTGAAAATCAATGCTGGTGGTTCAAAACCTCCTAAGCCAGCTTTTTATACAAAAGTGCTGATACAGCTGCTGTTTAATACACTTCCAAGCTACTGACAGCAAAGAAAATATTTATCATAGCTGAGCATGAATTAAAACACCAGAGACACTAAGTAAACTGGACCTGTGTATCGTTGCAAAGGTGGGTCAAGGGGAATAGTAGAGAGATTTCAGGCATCTGCTAAGAATGTTACCAACATGACTTCTTTGTAGAGTCATTTCAGGTTCACTTATCAAATGGTAACACAAGGAAGAAAAGCTCAATCTAAAGAAAATTGTGTAGGACAATAAAAAAAAAGGAAACACTGATCATCAAAACAACACTTGAAAATCCAAATGGACCAGCACAAAACTAGTGCATTTGTCAGAGAGACATACTTGGTGAGGAAGGGTAAATCTTGTATGAGCTTCTTCTCACTCCCAATGGCAGAACTGATCTACTTATTGAGCATTTTTAGTTTTTCTGCAATTTATTGGCATTTCTATCATTTCTTGTCCAGCAAAGGACAAATGTCATTGATAAGATTCCTTCTCTGTGTGCCATTGTTAGAAAGTTGTTACTTGCCTTTACTCTGCATAATGTAGATTTTCCCCCTCCAGTTCCCCCTCCCCCTGATCATCTAATGTACATTAATTGCAATCCATTTCCTTTTGTTCCCTGCTGTGGATTATTTTTTTATAGCTATTTTTACTCCAGTAAGTCAGTGTGATGATTCTGGCAAGTATTCCTTTTTTTTTTTTTTTGCATTGATAATCCTTTTTTTTTTAGTCTCTGGTAAAATGTTCTTAAGCAGATCCCAGCTTTCATCTTTTTCCCAAATAAACTGTTTCTCCCAGCTGAATTTGCTATTTGTTCTTTGGATTGCAAAATGAATCATTTTAAGGTACCAGGTATATTTGTTTTCATGTTATCCTGTTTGTGAATAAGAAACATAATGAGCAAATGGTGTAATTCATAAAGAAGCAACAGCTAGTTTTTAGTTCTGTGGTAAATTTTATGTTATCTTTCAAGATTAGGTATAATATAAAATTCCTGCAAGCTAAATGTAATTCTTACCGAGTTAAAAAAAAATGTCTTATTTAGAATTGGTTGGGGTTTATTTTTATTTATTTCAAGGCAACACAAAGCCTCCAGCATATCCTATTGAAATTAAAGTCCTCCATGGTAATTCAGATTTATCTCCTGAACAGTATAAACAGCTGATTAAGAAATCCCTTGTCAGCATTTTCATGAGCGCATTTGTGGTCTAGAACAGATATCGCCCTGTTTATCTCTCACAGCCTTACTTCCAAACTGACTCCAGCTTTGTCTTCCTTCTTCCATTGCACCAGGACAGGTTATGTGAAGGTTCATCCATTCCTGTCCAGCCAACATTTGTCCATCCCAAGGGCTGTGGCTGTAGCTTGGCTTTATTGCTCAGTCAGCCCAGGGAAAATCAAAGATTTCGCTGGATTGTGGTCAGTGTATAAAACTGCTTAATTCAAGAGATAAATAGAATAGAAACACAGAATCTTTTAGGTTGGAAAAGACCTTTAGGATCATCAAGTGAGACCATTAGCCGAGCACTACCAATTCCACCACTAAATCATGTCCCTAATTACCGCATCTACAAATCTATTAAAGACTTCCAGGGTGGCTGACTGTATCACTACCCTGGGAAGTCTGTTCCAATGCCTGACAACCTTTTTGGTGAAGAATTTTTTTCTTATGTCCAACCTAAATTTCCCATGGCACAACTTGAGGCCATTTTATCTCATCCCAACACTTCTGACTTGGGAGAAGAGATCAACCCCCATCTCTTTACAACTTCTTTTCTGGTAGTTGTAGAAAGCGGTACGGTCTCCCCTCAGTCTTTTCTCTACACTAAACCATCCCAGCTCCCTCAGCCACTCCTCATAAGACTTGATCTCTAGACCCTTCACCAGCTCCATTGCCTTTCTTTGGACATACTCCAGCACCTCCATGTCTTTCTTGTAGTGAGGGGTGCAAAACTGAACACAGTGTTCAAAGTGCAGCCTCACTAGTGCTGAGTGCAGGAGGACAATCTCTTCCCTAGTTCTGCTGGACACACTATTTCTGATAGAGGCCAGAATGCCCATAGCCTTCTTGACCACCTGGGCACACTGCTGGCTCAAATACTTCTGTCTGTTGACCAGCTCCACCAGGTCCTTTTTCTCGAGGCAGGTTTTTAAGTTGCTGTTGCCCAATGATGTGACATTGCGTGGTGTTGTTGTGATCCAAGTGCAGGACCTGGCATATTTGATATTTTTTCAGTCCAGCCTTCCAGAAATTGTTAGTTTGATAAAATGCTGGCCTTTACCAAAGGAAAAGGGAGATAAGTGGAGAGCCTTTCTAAGACATTACAGAACTATGGGATAAAAGCCTCCACAACATTCCTGTGCCAAGGCTGCTGTGCAGGGCAAGATGAACTGGCAGGCAGGGGAATGTCCTCCACTAGCAAGGCAAAGCTCTGTGGTGCCTGAGCCAGTACTGGAACCAGCACATTACTAGGACCAGCATACCATGGCTGCAGTATTTAATGCAGACAGGGAGTGAAGTGCAATTACAGCTGCTGAGCCATGGGGGGAGAGGGTCTCAATGAGCTGCTCATGACTCCCTCCCATACCACCCCTGACCTACACCAAGTTCAGCTGACATTGATCAAGCAGGATTGCTGATTGTTACCAAATGGTTCTCATTACATCAATGAAATAAAAGCAGGTCTCCAGGCTTCCTAGGCAGTGTTTGCTGATACAGAATGTGCTATTGACTTTTCCTGCCTGTGGTGAGTGTATAAAGATTGCAACCTGAATTTAGTGTGCTTTTCACTTGGGCTTCACACTAGACCTGAACGTAAATTGTATAAGAATGTATTTTAATGTAATTTTGAAGCTGGTTAAAAAAAGACTTTCAGTATAGCCCTTCAAAATCATGAAGTAGAGCAAGCTATTAGCTATGTTATTATTTTAATTTTTAATCTGTTCTGATGTTCCTGAAATGCCCTGTCTGTAATGCCTTTTGTATTAATCATAATAAATATTTTATCTTTTCTGGAGAGGGCATGCTGACGTAATGTCTAAGTGAAAGAGGCAACTTGTCTCAGCTACTTTGTAATACTTGCTAGACTTAAAATGAGTATCTAGAAGTTCCAACTGAGGTGTTATGCAGACAATAAAGGCAAAAAAACCCCAATTTATAAAGATACAAAATAATAACCACATACAACTATGTGCTTGCTTGCTATTTTCTGACTGATAGGAAACAGTGTTCAATTGGAGTGCAGCTGTACAAATTCTGTAGGTGTAGCAGTCCCTGTTACAAAAGTAGTGGGGTGGGGAGGAAGATGCATGAGCCAAAAAAAGTGTGATAAAGGTTTTAAAAGCAGACATGTCCTCTATTAGGTATATCTTTTTTTTATTGTGCTGGTCTATAAAGAATGGTCTTCCTTAACAGGATTAAGTCGGTAGCTCCATGCCTGTGCCTGGCTTCTGAAAGAAAGGCACACCTACATGCTACAAAAGTTAAGGCACCTGCCTGAGGGCTGTGAAGGTCCCTGTCTCACCGCAGCTCATCTGATGGTGGGTGTAAGCTTGGGTGTATGGCTCATTCCTAGTTTCCACATGTGTCCAAGTGTATTTCAACAGGCTTTATCTCAGGTTTTGTCAACGTGCATGGTGATGAGGAAAAGTATCTTGGCTAAAACTGTACTATGATGATGCATCTTTTCAGTAGTTAGTCCCCTGTAGGGGGATGCAGATCATCACATCATTTATCTGTTACCCTCCAAAATACCCAGATCAAGATTCCCTGCTATTGCACACAATCACAGAATTATTGAGGCTGGAAAAGACCTTTGAGATAGAGTCCAGCCTATGTCCTATCACCACCGCACTGGCTAGACCATGGTACAAAATGCTCCATCCAGCCTCTATAGCACAGATCTGCCTGTGTTCAAAGCTTGACAGAGACTTGTGTAGCCTTCAATAGTGGCATTTGAGGCTCTTGTGTGTATTGCCCCTCTGTAAAATCACTGAGCGCTTCCCATTTAAAGCAGTGCCCAGAATATGTGCCCTGGCTCCCTTTTCAGAGCCAGGTAGACGGGAATTGGCATGCATGCCTAAATAATTAATGGCTGTTTACCCAGGTGCTAACAATGCTGTGTGGTTTTTGTTTTTTTTTTTTTAAATTGCAGCCTGCCAAGAGTGTTTCTTGGCTTACTTCTTGTCTGGGAGTAGAGTGTGGTCAGAACAAGACAGCCAGAGAAGTGCCTATTTTAGAGCACCAAACAGAAGGAAGAACACTGCTTTGTTTTCATCTGACAGCTGAAAGCCACTCCTGTCCACACACTGTGGGCATGCTTGCTTCTCATTATTAGCTGTCATTTGAAGGAGAAAATGGACAAGAGAGCTAAACATTTGGGGGGAGATTGATGAATGCACAACAGACAAACCCTGCCAGAGCTCTGGGGGCAGGAGGGTGCCAGTTTATTGCATGATGCTGGTTGTGAGAGTATTTTGTACATCTGGTTCAGTTCATGGGCTGGCTGCATTTGTGGAGGGGAGCCTTGGCTATTACCGTTTGGTCCCTATGTTTTATTTTAGCTTCACATTACTCAATGTCTGATTATGTTGGACAATATTCACTGGTGCTGTTGAGAACATTTTGGACAGCAGTGAAAAAATGCTGAGGATGATGGCCATATCATTCTATCACCGCTTAGGAAACCTGTGAGAGTGGGCCAAGGCAGGCACTGGATGCTTTGCAGAAGGAGGGGTGCCAATCTAGAATAAATGAGGGAATAAACAAATAAATAAATTGCTCTTCCCTCTTTTCTCCCACCCTATAGTCAGATGGAGGCTACATAGGTGTCAGATTTGCAGGCAGCTTAATAAACGTACAAAAGATTGCTCCCAGTACAGAATTTGGGTGCGATGTCCCAATGAGCTCCTCTGGCTGGTGCTGGTGGCATCAGGATGGGAATTTTGCAGAGCCTGTGATGTTGGAATCATGTGTGAGAGCTGAGAACATTATTGGACATACTGTTCAACAAAGCAGGATTTCTGTCTATGCTTTCTTTTCGAGTTTATCCAGCCTGTTTTACAGCTGTGATGACTTGTGGCACATCACAATCCAAAAGCTGTTGTGGCAATATAAATATAGGTATAACATCACTTTTTCATGCTTACTATCTGAAACTGTAAGGTGCTGCTTTGAGAAGAATGTGCACTTAAAATTTGGGTTGTTATGTGAACCAAACAAAGCTAGACAGAATATTTGGCATGTGAAGAAGTATACTTCATTTCATTGTAATGTTTTCAGTGGATCCAAAACTCTGTTACCTATCCCAAATTCATACAGTATCTTCAATGCTGCGTGTCATCTTTTTATCTTAGGTTTATCTGGAAGAAGTATCTCCATTAACCAAACCAGTGGTGATTCAGGAATGCTGATTATTTCACTAAGGTTAATATTACCATATAATAAAACAAGTTCTTTATGGATTCACTTAGGGCAATACTGCTCACATATAGTAGATGATATTAAAATCTTCACAAATGGGTTTGTAAGTAACTAAAATTACTGTGACTTCTATGCTATCCGCTTACCTTAGAAAGGGAATAAAGCAGTTACTTAAATTACCCTTCAAAGCAAAACTATAAAGATTTCCATTTAGGATTTACACTGAGAAAATGAAAACAAAATGTGTCATTTTGGGTGGTATGACTGTATTTTAATATCTCCGATGCAAACTGAATGTAAAGGACACATCTCTTTTTCTCCATCTTATGCCTCTTTGCCCTGCTGAAGACGTGTGCTGTTCACAGGAGGGTTGGGTGTGCCATTCAAGTGTCCAACATTGTGAGGGACCAGTGCAAGGTTTTCTCACCCTGTAGACAAAGCCTGAGGCTCTTCAGTAGCAGAGTGGGCTCCAGATGTGGAAAAGAAGGGAGAGGGGTTTGGGGCAGTAGCTGGGCTCCAGGAGATGCCTTAGATGAGAGGTCAACTTTTGGTGGAGAAAGGGAATGGATGGGGCAAGGCAGGCAAAAGCAGCTGGGTAAAAAGGACCAAGGAGCTTTGAAGAGGCAGTGGCACTGGGGGTTGAGTACAGGAGACTGTAGCAAGCTATTAGTGGCTGTTTCAGAGTTTTCCTCTCTTTTCTTCTTATCTAAAATAACTTTTGGGGTATCACTCTCTGAGCTCACATCTCCTAGGATGCATAAACCTATCTTGTCACCATCCCATATCTTATTTTTGCTCCAGCCCATAAAAGTCAGCTTATCCTCCCATTTCAGCTCCAATGATGCTTCCTCACCTTCTTGGTCCTCCCAAGAAGGAAGAGGAAAAAAAAATTAGAAAAAGGAAGTATAGAGAGACCTCCTAGAGGAGGAGCTCCAGTTGCTACCAGAATTGAGTGTGAAGGTGGTGGCTACTAAAATCCCAGGAAAATGCCTACCCTTCTCTACCAGCTTTGCAGTGCAAAGGCATAGGGTAAAACCACTCAGCTTAGAGTGGCCTGTCCCCATCTTTCAGGCATTAACAATGCTTAGCAGACACTGATAAAGTAGGCAGGGGCCATCTCAGGGCAGTGCTCACCTGCCTGTTTCTGGAGCTCTATCTTAAAGACACTTCCTGGATCTCAGGACAGAGTTTGGTTTGCAGTAGACTCATTGACTCTATTCTGGTTCTTTCCATTTTATTTATTTATTTATTTTTCTGCCAGCCTTGTGGTGTAATGAATTTTTTAAAAATGAAAGAAGACTTGTTTCTGGTGCTTAACTCAGTAGCTGAACAAAAGTAGAGTGCAGAAGTACTGGAATAGGTGTTGAGTAGAAACGTCCATTGTGGTAACTATTCTGAGTATAGCTAGTCTTTTGTGACAACTTCTTTGAATTATTCCCATGTGGAACAGAGCAGCTCTGACAGCAGCTCTTTTTTAGAGTGAGGCAATTTCCCTCATACGTGAGTTGTCAGCTGCTAACTGTGGGTGTGCAAATATAGCTGAAATTTGGAAATAGTGCTGATCTGGTAGAGGTTTGGACAGTTATTATTTATGGCTGAATGGATGAGGTTTGCGAAGCTCACTTTGATGGTAGACATTGAAGGGCTGGTAGGTTACCCAAGCTTGTGTTTGTAGAGCACCTCAGCAGTTTTATATTGATTTCAGTAATGCAGTTGTTCTTGAAGCACCTCACTAAGTGGTGAATAAAATATGTAATTTGTATAATAACTGTAACAACATTCAGAAGTGCATCACTTCAGTTTTACTCCACTCTTATCAACCTTTTCTCTCCCTTTGCTTTTATGGTTGTGTCCACCCTCTCTCATCATTCTTACATCTCATTTTGGATGTCTGGTTCACACACTCCCATCTTTCAGCTGAACTCTCACAGGACGTGGGATCCTCCCTCCATACCTCTATCATGGGTAACCTCATTTGTTTGGAGAGCTTCTTCCCTAATCTTTGCATTTTAACTCATAACTTTATTTCTTTTTGCTTGTTTTGTCTTATTTAATCCTGTGCCATGCTTCTGGTTCACGTTTTCTCTCTGTTCAGTAACCCTTCTGAGCATCCTACCTGCTCTGACTTCTTGGCGTGCTCTCGGTGTGTCAGCTGGTGATTCCTGTCTACACAAAGAGCAGGGGGTCTGCTACAGGCCAGTTCCCCAGGTCAGCTTTCCTATAAAGACAGTTGTTCAAAAATTTTTGAAGTTCACGGAGCCTTACCTAAGAAAGGTCATAAGACCTTTTAAAGGATGAAAGATGTTTCTTTCACTGCAAGCAAAAGTTGCAAGTACTATAATTCCATTTCTCAGCCTTCTGAGACCTTCCCCTTTGACTGGAAGCTCTCTTTATGAGAAATCCCATTCAGATTTTTCTTCTTTACTTTGAAGGTGTTATCTCCCTTTTGATCTGGATGTTTATGAGATCTTCTCATCCACATAGTCCAGAAAGAGTGCTGGAGAGCACAGTACATCTTTCCATTCCTTTTGCAAGGCTCAGGTGCCAGACACTCTGTTTCCTAAAATTCAGATAAATACACTTTTTATCCCTCGTTGGATCTAAATGTATCAAAATTACAGGAGACATTCAAACCCTTTTTATTAGTCAAATTTTCATGCCATCACAATATTGCAGAAGATGCCGTGTACTCAAGGAGCAATTAATAAAAGAAATGGAGAAATCAGCAAAAGAGAACTTCCTGCTTCAAAAGCAGCTTGTTTTAATTGTGTCTAATATGATCTCTAGGACAGAGGATTGCCTTTATTTGTGCTATGTCTTTACTGCATACAGCAGCAAGCTTATATTGAAGCTTCAAGTTAGTAATTTAGCTTGAGCTGTCTGAAAGCTGGAATTTTGCATGTGTTCGCATTTCTTGCAGATGTCTGTCACACAGCAAATGTTGCTGGCTGACTGCTTTCAAAACACTGGAAGGAAAAAGAAGGGATCCTTGAAAAAGTGAGATACTAATGATTTAGAGGCACTTCATATCTAATAGCTACTGAGTGCACTCCTTGCTTTAAGGGAATGGGAACAATGAAACATGGAGTTTGCTTGGTGGTGGTTTGTGGTGTTTTTGAATAAATACTTGCAAATTCCCCACCTGGTGACTGACTGTAAAAAGCAGTGAAGTCACTACATGTTGATGACAGACGTGATCGCATCATTCTAAGTTTGACTCAAAACATATATTGCATTGGACAAAAAATAAGAAATTATTCAGAAAATATGCTCTGATGGGTTTCAGTGTCTCCAGGGAGCTTTGTTTTATGACTTTATCAGCTTGCCTTAAAGCCACAGAATATGTGATTCACAATTTCACCATCCTATTAGCTCATGCTTCTCTCGAGAAAGTGAATCAGTTTCTGGATCTGATGTGTGTGTATAAACAACTTCCTTTTCATTATAGTCCCAAGGGAAATCATGGAATGTCCAAAGAATAAAGGTACACAGAGGTATAGATGAATTCCAGTGCTGAAAGCTGAAAGTTAAGACATATCTAAACATTAGAGCTTTAATAAGACTTCAGTGATCAGTGTTTCGCCAGCAGTATGCTCTCTCCCACTTACCAGCTATTGGTACACAGTGTACTTTGGTCACTGAGTGCAGTAACCAGGAAAGAACAAAAGCCAGCAAATCAAATGTGAAGATTTCCTCTTCTGATGTAGAACAGATAGGTGTAATGTACCATTTCATTTTAAGCCATATTATGTATCAGGACATTCAGATACTTAATTTCTGAAGCCATAAGCCTCTGATATAATAAGAACTGAGATCTTAAGTTGCAGTTATGAATTTTGATGAAAAACCTTTAAACACAAAATGGAGATACCCAAACTGAACAGCTCTGTGATATAATTGATCTTTCCCCTGCTCCTGCCTTTCTTATTGTTCATTCAATTCACATGTGAAATAAGGACTTGATCAAAAGTCCTTTGAAATAGATGATAGTCTGTCAGCTGTCTTGGCTAGTGTTTGGACAGCACCTGTATGTTTTGTCTTTATTATAAACACTTCAGAGATTTCTTGAATGTTGATGAAGCACATGATATACAAGATGAAACTAAGACAACTGAGTCTGTTCAGCCTTAGGAAGAGAATTTTGAGGAAAGATCTAAATGTTATCTTCAAGATCTAAATGTTCTTTTCAGCTAATATAATGAAGATGAAACCAGATGTTTCTTGTAAAGGGAAAATGGTGGGAGAGAATGTGCATGAGTTGCATAATGTGAAATCTCAGCTGGATGTTAGGACAATAGAAAAACATCACAGTAATGTAGTCAAGTGTTGGAGCAGGTTGCACAGAGAGGCTGTGAACTCTCCATTTTTAGAAGTATTCAAACCTGACAATCTTGAGCAACCAGGTCTAAGCTGACCACTTTTAGAGCAAGGGATTGCACCAAACAACTGCCAAAGGTGCCCTCCAGCCTGTGTAGTTTCTGTGGTCCTGTGTTTCTATAAATTTCTGTTTTATTTTAGTTTGCAGTTTTCATCTGACTCTTAAACAAAAAGTCGAAATATTCAGTGTGTTTTCAGAAACCAGTGGGATTGCTCTCATTTGCTTACAAAAATAAGAAATGGAAAGGTTGTTAAAGAAAGGACTCAGCGAACTGCAAAATCATGTACTTTTCTCTGGAACCATGCATTTTATACATTTGGTTTATAATACCAGGTAGAAAATATGTGCTGAGAGCTCACTGCTTTTATGAGCTATCTGTATCCATGAATAATATATATTTGCAGCGTTTTCTTCTCTGTTTTTGTTTTTGTTTTTTAATGAACAAAGCAAACAAAAGCATTCTGTGGTTGTTTGGAATATTAAAGCTTGCCTGCATTCATCCTGAAAATAAGCTCTAGTCTAATAAGTGTTATTATTTCCACAGATAGATAGATCTTCTTTTCCATATAAATATAAGCCTCTCTACTTGCTTGTTCAGCTAATATGCATCATAGTGGAAGTATGTCTTTTGCAATACCATTGCCACAGAAGATTTTATTTGGCTGTTTATTAAAGTCAGGACTTTTAAAAACTTTTTTTGTAAAAGCCCAACAATTAAAACTGGTGTTCTTTGGAATAGAACAATGCTTTAAACAGTTTTCCAATGAAAAATCCCGTATGTGCTTTTGCAAATTAAGAAGCTATATATATTTTATTTGAAATGTTGTTTTGGTTTTTTTTAAACTTTAGGCTAGAGAATTTATGAACTTTTTAAACAACTTCAACATGCGATACCTTATAAACTGAAATTCTCTTTGCAGTTCAACAAAATGTTTAATTTTATGCTCAATAAATTTGGCCCAATTTAGGTTGGTTAACAAACTTTGCCTATTTGAATTTTTTATAACATGGGAGACCTATCTCTTATCCAACACACAATATGTTTTATAGTGTATTACAGCAAAGGGTGGAATATGTACACGTGGAATATGAAGAACTAGGTTTTTTATGGATGTTGTGTTTTAACTCCAGCTGGCAGCTAACCTCCACACAGCCACTCAGTCAGTCTCCTCAGTGGGGTAGGGGAGAGAATCAGAAGGGTAGAAGAGAGAAAATCCTGTACTGAGATAAAGACAGTTTAGTAGGTGAAGCAAAAGCTGTGTGTAAGCAGAGAAAGGAATTTATTCACTACTTCCCATAGGCAGGCAGGCATTCAGCCATCTCCAGAAAAGCCAAGCTCTATCATGCGGTAATGGTAACAAATGCCATTGCTCCAAGTGTTCCCCACTTCCTTCTTCCTCCAGCTCTCACTGCTGAGCATGGTGCCACATGGTATGGAATACCTGTTTGGTCAGTTGGGGTCAGCTGTCTGGGCTGTGTCCCCTCCCAACTCCTTGTGTACCCCCAGCCTACTTGCTGGTAGGGTGGGGTGAGAAGCAGAAGAGGCCTTGATGCTGTGTAAGCACCTCTCAGCTGTAATGAAAGTACCAGTGTATTTGAAAATGTATTTGTTTGTTGAAAATGCTCTTTTGGTCACAAATCCAAAACACAGCTCCATACAAGCTACTATGAAGAAAATCCAGTCTAACCCAGCCACAACCAGAACAGTGGACTTTGATAGATGTGTTCTGTACTGAATGTCTAGAGATAGGACAAACATGTCTGGTCAAGGAAAAAAAGAAAAAGCTGCATATTCCTTAATTCTGTAGATTCAACTGGATTTCAATCACAAGAGACACTCCAGTAATACTGCATACAGATATAAAACAACCTGGAAAGTGAATGATGGCCAATAACATTATTCTGAGGCTAGATGCATCTGAGTAAGTTTGTGTCCTCTGAAAAACAGAGTAGAAACTATCACAGAACCAGAACAGTTTAACATAAATACTGTACATGGTTATTTCTGCCTACTAAATCACCCTGTGATTATTGTTGAAACATCTGGTTATAATAGCTAGTAATTTATTTTTTTTATTATTATTATTTTTTGGGGGATAGGTCTTGCACAGTTCCACCTCCCTGGGGAGAAGGAAAAAAAATCTGTGAAAACTGATGTTTCTTGAGAGAAATGTTTACAGTAAAGGCCAAATGGATTTCATCAGTATTATTTACTTAGTCAAGAAGGGTTGTTTATCAGTACCATATACAGATTGTTCTAAGCTTTTAAAAGACAATTGAATAATTGTGACCAGATTGGTTGTGTCACTCTTACTTTTTTTCTGAACATTGGCTTTCTTGGCTACTGAATAAAGCTTTGGCTTCATAAAACAAAATGTTTTGTGTAGTTTAACTGTAAGCAGCCAAGACCGTAATTTTGGAGAGATTGGAACAATTTGTCTTCTTCCATGAAGCCTCTCTGAACCGTTTTCATGACAAAAATGTTGATATTTTACACATACAGCTTAGTCTTGGACAAGGACTACTTTAAATCATGTTTCATTTTCAATAGCTTCCTCTACTGGCTTGTTGAGCATGAAATACTTTGTTTAGAAATTTCTATTAAATTATTTAATATGCTTTAATCTCTATGTAACCATTGTACAGAATTACAATATTCTGAAGGTCTTGCAGGTGTAGCACATGACGATTGGAACTTATTCATCATTAGGACATAAGGGATTTCCAAAAGCAGTGGATTTAGGTCCCCTTTGAAAGGTTTCTTTCCCCCATATTACTAAATATCAGACTTCAGAAGAGATGCACTCACACATGCTTTTGCTTACATACAAGCATATGCTATGTTTAAATAATGCTTATCTATTTGTATGCCTTCCAAAGAGGCTAGGATTATCCAAAAGTCATCAGGGAGAATCTTTACTCATGAATTCACTGCAGATACAAAACAATATCTAGAAAAGAAAAACAAATGGCTAAATGAACACACGGGACAGAGAACATGGGAGCACCTCAGCCAATGGTAGAAGTTTTACTCTGTGTGGCTGGGAGATTCCTGTTGCCTGGAGCGTCAAGTAAGCTTGTAACACAGAGCTAAGCCTTACAGTAATGTATGAAGAACACTTGGATACAAAATCAAGATAAGTGTCTCGCTTCTATCCATGGCTTCCTTGTGAGGCTGTCTGCCTTTCCCTTTTCTTTCCACTGTTTTACAAGAACGGTCTGCTTTCTAGAGGAGGAGTGATATTCAGCTATAATGAGAGTGGGTTTTTTCCCTTTTTTTTCTATTTGCTCTGTGGATCTGATAATCATCGCTCTATTGGCTGGTCATTGCTTTTCTGTATAGCTAAATTGTTTCCACGGGGGTTTTTTTGTCAGCTGCATTGCAGGATGTCAGTGTGTCCTCAGCGCACACCTCAGCATGCTAATGCTTTAGGAATACCCTTCCAAGACTATATATAAAAAATACATGATTTATGTCATGTAGCATGGCATTCCTTCTAGGGTCCAACACCATGATTTTCTGGAGGAATACTACTACTTCATTCAAGGGCCATGGTTTCCCTGGGGAGAGTGGCTGTAACATTAGGAAGACTTGGCACATCTTGACTTTTTAAAGATGGATACTTTGTAAGGAGAAATTATGCCAGCAAATTAGTGATTGATGTAAGATGGAGAGTTATAGATTGTAATTGTGCTAGCAAGATATGAGATGATGCTTAAAGTATAATTTTAATAGCATTTAATTAAGTGGAACCATATATTAACCACCACTATCCTAACTAAACACAATACAGAAGAAATGCTCATTATTACTAAGTTGCCTCTGCTGTCAGTGACTGACTTGGAGATGAGGTCAGTGACTGGGGGCTGATTTAAAATTGCTTGACTTACAAACTGAATTTTAAATCTTTTCCAGTTGTTCTCCTTTAATGCAGGCAGGGGAACGCAACTCATCTGTTCAGTGCTGCATGGTTCACCGAGTGGGGAGAGGATGACATATTTTATCCGGTCACTGAGATATCACTGTGTCATTTTGCTCTGTGTGTAGCAATTAAAGCAAAGTGAATCATTTACTAGACAAATTCAGTCTCTTGTTCTTCCGATGGAAGTATTACTATCTCTAGTTTATTTTTTGTTTGAATTGCATGATGGCAGATTTCTCTCATCACCTCAGTTGCTGACAAACTGTAATTAGGTATCCTTGTGCACAGTGCTAGCTGAAGAAGGTGCAGGGAGCCAATTCCTTCACCGGTTTGTTTAATTACCTTTGTGTGCTGGCTCTAAAGGATTTTGGGAGCCTGGCCTCCCTTGCTTTGTCAACCTGTGTAAATCCCATATCAATTATAGCTCCTATTCTGGAAACAAATCATGGAGTGTACCAGCTTCAAATTTGCTTTGCATGACTATTTGTAGGAAGCAAACATAAAAGGAGCTTGTGTTCAGCCACGGTAAATTCATTGTTAATTTGAAGTGAATATTTATAACTTTCTTTTTACTATTTGCCTGACACTACTAGCAATTAATATGGTATTCAGCTAATTCTGCACAGCTTATGCCTGTGCAGAATTTTCTGTCCCTGCATTTCTAATACATTTCCTACACACTGTTTTGTCCTTAATGCCTTTATAGCTTGTTTATTGGAAACAGGTTTTTAATTATTTTCAACAGTATTGAAAACCTGATTTAATGAGCAATTGTTAGATATACTGGGGAGACACATTCACCTGATTAATATGATAGTTAACTGAGCAACAAAATTGCCTCATGGAGAAGCAGCTGTACACAGAGTTGAAACACTAAGAAAGTTTGAGGGAATGTGAAGAAAATATTTGAAGAAAGATAATTTAAAAGAGGGTACCAAGCAAGCTGAAGGCTAATTATAAATATGCAGTGTTATCTTGCAGGTTAGTTGATTGGCTGATCTGTTAGTTATGTGCATGTGCACACACACATGAGACTGGTTATATGGACTTTACTGAAAGATACTGCATTGGAGTGATGGGATATTCATGGATTGTAGAAAAAAAATGAGGAGGATGGTCCTTCAGGTATGTGTTGGAGATGAAATTGTGCTACAGCCAGCACTTTAATTGCGTGTACTGTTGGCGTCCAGCTTCAATGCTAATGTGTGCTTTTGGAAACAGATCCATCCTCTGGGAAACAGGTCTTTTCTCAGAGAGGAAGGGAGAAGTTTGACACTCTTAGTCAGCAGAGCTCACACTGGGATATTTCTTGTCTTACTGACTTGCTCCTGTCAGCAGCACTTATGTTCTCAGTTTTCAGGCTTGTGGTCAGCTTGAAGTATCAGACTAGCGTGATCACCACAGAATTTTAGTACAAGATACTTCACTCATGCATTTGGATGACATCTTCCCTCCTCTTTGCAAGCAGTGTTTTCAAAGAGAGATGATGCAGTGAGGGCCCAGCAGAAACTCATTACTAGATCACTGGGTTTTATTCCTGCAGAGGTTTCTCACTGTGGAGACAAAAACCACAAGATGATTAGGGGAAACAGGGTGCACTGAGCCCAAAATGTGACACAGCAGCAGAAGAGGAGAGCTGAAGTGTGAATGATAGACGAAACAACACAGCTGGTTTCTCTCATGTGCTTTCCATCTTTGCTTATATGATGAATATCTCCTCCCAAGACTGAAAATATAGAATATTTCAAAAGTCATGGCACAGTGTAAACCATCCCACTCATAAACTTACTGGACCTCTTATGGCCCAAAACAACCCCTTTCTTTTCAAGTCAGGGCTGGTGTCTTTGTGTTCCTGCTTAGTCATACGTTAGTAAAGGTATGAGCTTTTCTTTCCAAAAGTAAAGGTGAGCTGACATTTTGTATGGGAAGTTGCATTCTTGTTCACATACTTTTAACCAGATGAGAGCTGTACAGATTACGAAGACCTTAACATGAGAAAACTAACGGGCTTTCTGTGCCGTGCAATCTCTTTGGGAGCAAAGATTAGGGAGAAGACTGATAAGAAACTTTGTCAAAACTAAGTGAAACTGGGCTGGACACATTACTGTGTTTTTAAGAAATCTTGAAGAAAGTAGAAAAAATGAGAAGGCAATTAACTTACATCTACTTAGAAGAAGAAAATGCTCATGTTACTGATGAACACCTTGCACCACCTTCGTTGGTTCAGCCAGTCTGCATTGTGATGAGTAAATTGGACAGTTTTTTGCAAAGCACTTTTAATTCCTTGCCTGGCTAACAAGATGGATGTATAAATTACTTTAATTATGCTTTGAATGCTTATTTCAAAGCCAGGAGGTATGCTTGTGTGATGGCTGGAAAATCAGACTAGGATTCAGCAGATCTGGATTAATTTCAAATTCCTGTCATAGCTTTGCTTGAGCAGGTAACTTTTTTTTTTCCTGTCCATACCTCATTTTATTGTCTTCAAAAAGGAAATAATGATCCTTATGTTCCACCCATGCCATCTTGCCTCACTGATCTAGCTGATAGGATTTCTGGGGCTATATATGTGCTTTAGGTCATCAGGGCTCAGGCCCTCCAGGGTCATACCAGCCCTTCATTTCAAAGACTTTTGTCTTGCCTGGCTTAGAGGGAAAGTTCCACTGGTGTGTAGATTTGGGATCTACTTGCCTTCCATTATCTTTCATGCAGCACCTTTCTTAGATCTCTTTTGTTAGAAGACCCAGAGCCCTGGATTCAGCTTGTGGGATGTGCAGGACAGCTTTGAGTGTTCCAGATTGCCTTGTGGAAGCTGAAGACAGGTCCCAGTTCAACAGATTGTTCCAAAGTGGTTTGCTATAGATGGGTGAGCTCCAAAATGTTCTGCTGTGCTTTGCTAGATAAGGATCAGTATTTCCCTAAAAGAGCTCACTAGAGAACAAATGCATTAGTGGTGCCTGTGTAACAGGTAGGAGACTTGATGCCATGCTATCTATGTGTCATCCAAATAGAGAGAACTAGAAAATATTTTTTTAATTCCTTCCTGACATGTAAATACAGATTATTCAGTGTGATAATTTGCACATGTATTATAGACTAATGCTATCAAGCTAAACTGTGATGGCAACCACTGATGCTAATCTTGTGTTCTTTAGTCTGCAAAACCAGCAAAGCTCATCTGCTGAAGGATATACTAAGTTGCTGAGTCCAAGTTATGTACAATTTAAAAAGCACATCAAGAGAAGACATTTAAAGTGGTACAGGTTATGTGTTCCAATGCAGAGAGTGCTCCTGCTTACGAAGAGCCTCAAATGACTTAAGAAATTGTTGATTTATAAAAATAGCAAATAATATATTATGCTGTCACCTTTGAAAACTTAGGGAGTTTAATGTAATGTAACAGCTGGCTATTTATAGGTGATTGCAACTTGTTGTAAACATAGTGCTGTGCAGCTGATAAACAGTGACAGGAAAAGTGGTTGATCCAAAGTACATGCAGTGAAAGCATCCTGGCCTGCGTGTATCAGCTTCTGTGTAAATCACTTATGGAAAACTATCAAGCCTGGACTTTTAACATGTCTGAGACAGGATAGAATATGAAGTAGAAACAGCAGCCAAAGGTTGTAAAAGCAAGTGTCTAACACACATACCTTTAGACATACATATGCGTATATGTATATGTGTAATGTATGGTAACTATTTCGACCTGATGCAGAAGTGCAAATGGCAAAAGTGCTGTACACTTACCTTCTGAAAAACTGCCTGCCTTAACTGTAGAGCCCTCTTCCCTCACCCCTGTCCTCAAACTCACCAGTCGTGTTTGTAGATCTGAGCCCTTTGCTAGCATTGTGCTGAAAGGAAAATTTGGCATGATTTCCTTTTTTGTAACTGAGGCCCTTTCCCTAATTTGCTTGACACAGTTATGGTCCTCAGCAGTCCCTGGAAGGGATTCAAATCCCTCCCTACTGTCTTCATCCCTTGTATTTTTTCCAGGTGAACACTCTGCAACTCTCTCAACAGAGTGGATTTTGTTGGTTTTTTTTATTCCTAGGACCCAAGTACGAACACTTCCAGTAGGAGGCACATGACAGAAACGCATTCGCCAAATGCTATTGCTTCTTTCCTTGGATATGGGAAAGAATTCTGTTGGAATGGGAAAACCAAATGAATAGAGCCTGCCAGTTCCATACGCCTCCTGTCTGTGAGCATCCCCACCCTGGGTACGTGGGCTGAGTTACTGACTCAAGGGAATGGGTTTAGAGGAGCCCTTTGTTGAAATATTGGCAGCACATCACTGGACTCGCTGTCGTTGCAGATGGAGCGCTTTGCCGAACAGATGGATTCTCAGCTTTTTGAAAGAAAGGGAAGGTACTTGATGTACCACAGTGGGAAAGGAGGGGGGTATTCCAGGCATATGGAAAGGCAGGAAAGAAGGCACGTTCTGCCCTTTTTGGTGCACTTGAAGCCTGGCAACCTCTCTCTGGCAAACTTGGGAAAGCATAAGCACGGCGCTCTGTGAGAGGGCAACGGGACTGTAACAGACGTGAAGGAAGTAATTTGCACAGAGAAATAAAAATGAAGGCAGAGTCTAGGAAAAAACTGCTCTCCTGAGCATATAACTTAGTATTACATGCTAGGGATGGGGAAGTGCTTCTGCCCAGCATCAGAGGCGCACTCTATTAAGGCACAGGCCTAGTGCCAGAACAAAATGGAACAGAAAGCTGGTTAATATTTTAAGGCTTATTGTGTTGTGAAAGAGGCTAGAGAAAAATGTTACCTGCCACTGTGAAGCCAGGAATCCTTGTTTTCCAGAAATATATGAATTGGTTTCCAGCTGTGGTGGTGCAGTTTGTACCAGGGCATCGTTGAGATACTGTATTGCCTCTTTTCTTGTGCTCCTCTTCATCCCCTTCTCACCTCCCCATCTCATCCATACCTCACTTCACCCTTAATTGTTAGGGCAGGTTCAGTTCTGTACGGCACCCAAGAGTCTGCAATCCAGACTCCAAATGATGTTATCCGATCCAATATTTACTGCTAAAATCTTCATACAATTACAAGGGGAGTGTGATAAGGAAGTGACATGAACCGAAAGGAGCGATCGTATTTTGGTGTTGTGTGTTAACTCTCTACAGCCTCTTAGTTTCTTCATGCACATACGCACAAATACACAGACTTTGCAGAAATATTATACTTTATTTTGGCATGATTTAGGATACGATGACACTGGACTTTATTTTTACCTCTCAGCTTAATTAGACCATTTCAGCACATCCTGAATGCAGACATTAAAGCTGTTTAGCAATGGTAAGGATGCCAAAGGCCTTGAAAATCCAGATTTTCTGAGGAAAAAATGAATGTGATAAAGGCCAAAAATGTCAAGGTTCTTGCAGAGTGTGATTCACTGCTGAAAGCAGCTGTGCAAAAATATCACTTTTAAAAATAATGGCACTGGCTTTTGTTCATACTCAGGTTTGTGTCTACAGCAACAGAAATGTCTATGGTCTTTTTCCTGGAAAACAAAGCAAACTGGATTGCATACCCACTTGTGCATCAACTGTGCTCCATTTTGCAGGACCGAATTCTCAGGGAGGCTTTGAGATAAAATAAACGAGGAATCTCATCGTTGAATTTTAGTATGAACATTTTTCAGATCATTGTGTCTGGACCTCTGCCAAGTTTCATCTCTGTAATAAATTAATTCCAGCCCATACAAAAAAAAAAAAAAAAAAGGCAACACAACAACTTCTACAAGACAAAAACACAAGGCAATTTTTATGGGGAAACAAGTGGCCAAGAATAATTTATTGAAAAAGTAATTATCTAAAGAGAGAGTGGGATTTTCTCTCTAATTGGAAATGATAACATTTTCCAGTCTTACTGAAGATAGTATAAGAACAGCATCAGCATTTGTCTTCACCAACCTGGTTATATTGAATATAAAGTTAAGATGTTGCTTTCCTCTTGTTTTATTTCTCCTTACACCTAATACTGCAATTGAGCTCACTTCCCTCCCTCAGTGACAAAATCTAATCTGGCTGCCACAGGACCTGTGAAATTCATGGAGGTGATGAGCCAGGGTCTGCTTTCTGCATTGTGTGTCTGCTTTTACTGAATCTCTAGCCACCCTCAGATAATAAATATTTCATATGTTGGACAGGTGAAAGGTTTCATTCAGCTGCATATCTGCTTCCAAGGCAACCGATTCCTGTCATTTGAACAGTTTAAACATGTTGAAAACAAAGCTTCTTTTCTGGTTTTCTCCTCTATGGTTTTATGTGTAAAGCATTACCCGTCTGCCTCCTCTTTCTTCTACAAGCAGATACAGAAAAGCCGATAGCATTAACAAGTAATTCTAAACAATTTATAACCTAAATGTATTCTCTTTTCCAGTCCGGGTGGAATGAAAAATGCCATTTCATTTTACAAGCATAGAGTAAATACCTAGAGATATGAAATTTCCCAAGTTAGTATCTACAGATACTCTGTACAGAAAAAATGTATGCAACCACAGTACTACGATACGCTTTACACCCTGTTTCTCCGTGATGATGGGTGTTTCCTCAGTGCTATTGTCCAGTAATTCTGTTATGGAGTTGTGTTTCTTTTCGGAGGGGAGGGCAGTAGTCCAGGTTAAGAAACTTTTCTTAAAGAAGATTGTTAGCACAATGTCTTCTACCACTTCTGATTTCTGCCAATGTCAATGCTTGCTATGGATCTTCTGGAAAATGTCTTCTGTATCCTTTATATCTTGCAACTGATCAAGCTCATTGGGAGTGTAGCTTTGCTCATTCTTCCTCTCTGTGTTTCTAAGCATCGTGGGCAGCTGCCCTTCCTTCTCCTCTCAAACCCTTCCCATATCTGAACTTTCTGACTGCTCTATGCCCAACTCTAGTGCCAGCAACCACTGCTGATGACTTCAACAAGCACTTCTATTTACTGCCTGCTGCGTTGATTGTTACAAAAGGACAAATCTATTGCAGCAGAGGTGAAATTTTGGTAGACGGACCCAAGTAACAGGATTTTCTACCATCTCATGCGAGGCTCAGACTTTTTTACTTGGCTCTGGCATTCTGCATGGATATTCCCTTACTGTGATTATGGCAGAATGATGGCATTTATCCAGGAGACACACAGGTGGTTTAGGAAATAAGGGGGAGAATACATCTTGGGGTGGGATTGACAGGTTTTAAGTACTCTGATGGAGGTCCATGCATAGGTGGCCTACTTAATCTCTCTGTCCTCTCTTTCTACTTATTGTAGAGGTGCTTTGCAGCAATGCTTTATTTGGGGACAAGGAAAACATTCTAGATCCATTCAGAAAGACTGGCATGACATCCAGAACTGCTGGTTTGGGTTTGGGGGATAGATGGAAAGTGGGTACAGTTTGTGATAGGCATCTTTGTGCCTGGTAGCTCTGTGACTGATCCTCCTATTAGAAATGATTAAACTACAGCTGACCTTGCAGCCCTCTCCCTTCTGTTTTCAGGCATATAGATTTTAGCCAGCAGGTCTCTGGTTAACCCCTCCTCACTGTTGTTTATTTCCTGCCGCTCCGCAGACACACTACTGAGCTTTAAGTATGTGAACTCAAAAGACGCTTCCTCTCTCCCGTACAGTCCTAATAGCAAACAGTCATGAGCTGGGCTTCTTCAGGCAGAATTATTTCTACCTAAGAAATGTAGGCTTCAGGGGTATGCCCTTTCTCTCACCCTTTTCCGACTGCATTAAAAGCATCCACTTCAAGAAACTACAACTGTGTTTATTCGAGTGTTGAATTTGGAAGTAGTGCTGGGATCCCTGCCACGGCACGCTTGAACCGTGAAACCCAGGTCAGTTCCATTTTTTGGTTTTCATGTACTGGCACAATGCTGCAGCAGTTTGAGCTTCTAGGTCTCTGTGGGAGCAATACTTCTTTTAACATGCAGAAAACATCATATTTGATTTTATAACCTTGCCTCTTGTTTGTTGTGTTGGTTTTTTTTTTTTTTTGTAGTACTAAACCAAAATGTCAGGGTGGCATGTCAGTAAACACAAAGCATTCAAAAAGAATCATGCTGACAGGCTCAAAACTAAATGCTCTTTTTTAAACAGGCAGGAACGGTTCAGATTGTCCTTCATTGCCCACCAGCCTATCCCTGGACTTGAGGACACAGCTCTGCTTAATCTGCCCTTTGCTCCGTTACTGTGACTGCCGGCAGTCGCGCTACCTAACGTGCTCTCGGGCTATGGGAAGACAAGTTTCAATCACTGTTCACTGAGGTTGACTTTGTGACTCAAAGGCTACTGACTCAATATCCCCTTAGTTTTGTCAGTGAATCAGGCTCTTCCAGCCTTCTGTGGAATTAGGGATTTTGTGGGTTTGTCATACTGTTAGAGAGAAAGCTGCTGGGGTGGCTATTGCACTGTTTGCAATTGAGGGGTCTTACCGTGGTTGCCTGGAGTGTTTTCTGAGAAGGCTTTTTTTTTTTCTAAATCTAATCTAGATCTCAGATTCCAAATTTCACCCAAACTGAGTTTGCATTACTGAAATTTCATGTGCGTAATCTTTCCTGGAAGGTGTATTTGAACGGGGACAATCAAAGGTAGTAAGATTTGGTACCTGCAATCTTTTGTTCTCCCCAAACGTGTGTTAGACAACTCTCTTTGAAGGCATGAGACTGTTTGTCTGCTTTTTGGGAAAGCATCTGGAGGCAGCAATGCTTTGTGCAATGAAATCTGTTGGTGTTTGACTGTGGTGTCGATCTGGCTTCCCTTCAATTTCTGTCCCCCAAAGCCCAGTGATTGTATGCTTTGTTGTTCCTAGGGTGCTCTTGGTGTAACTGTTCCTCTCAGTGAAAGTTGTGCTGCTGTCTTTTTTTTGTATGTTTCATACAATGGGTGAAGAATAAACTGGAATACACCCAAACATGGGCTTTTCATCACCAAGAAGCCTGCAGTTAGAGCCAATGCCCCCTTCAGTCACCAAATAAGAGTCTGGAGAACAAATACTGAGTCCAGCTCCAAGTCTTCTCTAACTTTTCTATGGAACATTGAGTTTCTCTGCTTCTAAGCACATTTCCCTTCTTTTCAACTTTTCTTTGTGCATTTGTTCTGTGTGTAATTATTTTAGGTCAAGTCTGTAACAGCTGAACAGATTCCTGTACAGGTAATGCTCTGTGATCTTCCTGCAGGAGAACATTTGTATGAAAAGATAAATATCTATTTTTAGGTATTATATTTATTGAAGACAGTGGGAGATAAGTTTTGAGTGACTGCAGTTTTTGGAACTGCACCATTAATATTTAATTACTGTTGGCAGTCAAGAAGTGCCTTTCTGGATTAACCAGACACTCTGCTTCAGGGTTATGCATAGGTGGCAAAAAGTGATAAAGATGGTGAAACCACACCTCTGGGAACATGTAATGGGATCTTTCCTGTGATATGCAAATTATGCTGCCAAGTTGCTGTATAGACAATTCATGGGAGAAGTGGTAAGATGTAGTTAAATAGCTAGAGCACATATGAAAGATAAAATCCATCCCTAGGAATGGAAAAAAATGAGTTAAGAGTGGTTTTGCTTTTAAAAATAAACTAATAATAATTAAAAAATCTTTGCCCAAAGCGTGTAGTTGCACTAAAGAGTAAATAACAAATGATTTATCACAATTGCTGCCATTCAGCGTAAATGAGCATTTAGAAAACCAGTGTGCAGGGTTTGTGAAAACCAGACTTTTTCTGTTATAAGCAATCTACCCAGTAACGCTGCTTGGTTTTGTGTTGTTGGGCTTTTTGTGGTTTTTTTTGTTTGTTTGTGGTTTTGTTTTGGTTTTGGTTGTTTTTTTCTTTAAACTGAAAAAAGATCACAAATGTGAAGGGAGGGTCTACAGAGGGATTGGAACTGGATGAGTCAATGGGCCAAGGCCAATGGTATGAGGTTCAACATGGCCAAATGCCAGGTCCCACACTTCAGTCACAGCAACCCCATTCAATGCTACAGGATTGGGGAAGATCAATTAGAAAGCTGCCTGGTGGAAAAGGACCTGAGGGTTCTGGTTAATAACCAGCTGAATATGAGCCAGCAGCATGGCCAAGAAGGCCAACTGTATCCTGACCTGGATCAAGAATAGGGTGGCCAGCAGGACCAGAGAAGTGATTGTCCTGATGTACTTGGCACTGGGGAGGCCACACCTTGAGTACTGTGTTCAGATCTGAGCCCCTCACTACAAGAAAGACATTGAGATGCTAGAGTGTGTTCAAAGAAGGGCCATGAAACTGGTGACAGGTCTAGAGCAGAAGTCTTATGAGGAGTGGTGGCTGAGGGAACTGGGGTTGTTCAGCCTGAAGAAAGGAGGGGAGACCTTATCTCTTTCGACAGCTACCTGAAAGGAGGTTGTAGTGAGGTGGGGGTCAGTCTCTTCTCCAAAGTAACAAGTGTTAGGACAAGAGGAAATGGCCTTAAGTTGCATCAGGGGAGGTTTAGGTTGGATGTTAGGAAAAATTTCTTCACCAAAAGGTTTGCAGGCACTGGAACTGACATCGCAGTCCCTGGAGGTATTTAAATATGTGTAGATGTGTTGCTTAGGGACATGGTTTAGTAGTGACCTGGCGGTGCTGGGTTAACTGTTGGACTTGATGATCTTATAGGTCTCTTCTGACAAAATGATTCTATGATTTGGTTGCTTTTCAGGCAGAAGACATGTCCTGCTTACTTTTCAGTGATAAGACCAATTCTGCCATTTCTATTCTAAACATGAACAGTGATCTCAGGTCCAGCAAAACATATTTCAGGGTCATATACAGCCATAGATCAATGAGCATGGACAAGCTTTATTGACACCAGGAGAAGATGACTTCATGGCTTCAGTCAGTTCTGTATTTTATACTGTATGAGGAAAAGACAATGGAATTGAGTGCACACCAGAAGTCTGTCAATAACTCCGAGCTATATGGTGGGGTCAACACACTGGAGGGTAGGGATGACATCCAGAGGGAACCTTGACAGGACTCCTCATCAGGCAGTGTAGAGATAGGATGAAGGGTAATGATTTCAAACTGAAAGAGGGTAAATTTAGATCATGAAGAAATTCTTTACTGTGAGGGGGGTGAGACACTGGCACAGGTTGCTCAGAGAGGTTGTGGATGACCCCTCCCTGGAAGCGCTCAAGGCCAGGTTGATTGGGCTCTGAACAACCTGATCTAGTTGAAGATGTCCCTGCCTATGGCGGGGGGGGTGGAACTAGATGATCTTTAAAGTCCCTTCCAAACCAAACTATTCTATGATTCTGTGATAATAGCACTCCTCCAATAAATCCAAGTTTACTCTCTCACAATCGGTATTGAAGCCCTCATTGACACAGTGTCCAACTGCATTATTTTTCCACAGAAGTAAATCCCTGTAGCACTGGCTTTCCCTCAGCCCTTTCCTCTATCATTTAGGATCTGAGTTGGCTGAGCTGAAGCCAAGTGAGAAGCCTCTGATTAACTTCAGTGGGAGACGGATCATGTGCTAGGGCCCTAAAGGGCCAGCAGCAGAAAAATTGAGAAGACAGGAGGGAATATTAAAGTATCATGAGGCAAGGGAAATATTTTTGGCTTGTGACTTTACTTTGTTTTGTTATGTAATAGGAATGATACTCTAGATAGGGTTGTGCAGTCATAATAAACAAATTCCGCATTCAACAAATGCGTTGGATTCTGTTTTGTGTTTAATCACCCACAAAAACTGTGTCAGATGCTCTTCCACGAGGAACAGTATCTCCCAATTAACTGTAATTAAGGTATATTATAACAACAGGATGTGAAACTAGATAGATCTGTCTCTTGACGTTTCATATTTGGATTTTTTTTTCTGCCAAGTTTCTTAATATGCTTCAATTAATGATAACAGAGGCAAGGCCATTCTCAGTGATGGTTCTGCATACGTGAATCTTAGTACCACTGAGAAGAGATGGAGCATGAATCCTTCCACCATTAGAGCCCCCTTAGAAACATGCATGGACTCCAGTTAAGCTGAATTTACTGACCCAGATGTTGATTACTAGGAAGCTGAGGATCAAAGCTTGATTTCCTTACCCTGGAAAGTGTGAAAGCTATGCTGGAGGCAACAGAAAAGTCTGGTATCTTATCTACAGGTTCTTCAGAGGATCTGTAGTCATTCATAGCAGGTATGACAGCCCTTTTCATTCACTGAGAAACCATACAGAGCTGTTTTCTCCACATACTATTCAAACAAGAAAATTTTTAACTTGAGTGCCCCATGAAGAGGTTTGATTATCATCTAGAAAATTATTGCTGCTTCTCTGAGCTGTGGCAGGTACCAAATCTTCACCAAATGACAAACATTGGGAGAGTTAATAAATAGTAAATCTTAGGTATAAACTTTGTACAGATGGCTTAACAATTAAGACTTTTTAAACTATTCCTGAAGGAAATGCAATTGCTGACTTAAAAGAGAGAATTTCCTAGCTCAGGCATTTCTGGCCTTATAATTAAAATGAATATGCTGCTTCTTTGCCCCTAGCCACAGTTGTCTTAAAGAAGATTAAGAACATTGAATTTCCACCAAGGCTGAAATGGTGTTTGTACCCTGAAATATGGACTAACACAACAGTGTGCTACAACTCCATCTGGCAAATCCTCCTGAACAGTGATACCTCACTGTGTGTCAGTGATGCACTTCACAGTGTCACCAACCCGTGGGACTAGGAGAGGAGTTCAATGTTTCAAAGATGAGCATAGATGAAACTAAGTTTCTGCAGCATTTAGTATGGTATGTAGATATTTGCCTGAAGCCATCTATTAGATATCATAAAGCATGTGCAATCAGAAGTTCTTTTGTAAAACACTGGGGTTAAAAAAAAAAAAAAAGCAAAGCTTATCTCTCATGCTGTTCCACTGAGCAGCTCTATTATGATCAGGACTTAAGTGATCTACTATATCTGTGATTGCATGATATAATCATGTTCCTGGGATTAAAAAAAAAAAAACCAACATTTTTTTTCATTTATTTTTAGCTAACTCAGTTCCCTGTAACATCCTAAAGAAAATATATAATAGATTTGAGTTGTATTCCCAAGCACAATTATGTTCCCAAATAAATCAGCTATCTGATTGAGAAGTGGCATGGTTACAAACTTTTAGTTTTCTTTTAACATACCGTTAAACATTTTTTTCAGTCTGATGTTTTGTTTGCATCTTATGTGCCCATACTCGCTTGATCACACGCAGGAAATATTTTTGTACACTGCTGCTATGCATGACTAAGAAAGGAGCTGTAGATAGAACAAGATGAAATGCAGGCTGTAATTTACACCTGACAAGAGTGTGAATTTTATTGTGAGTCCTTTTAAAGGAAACTTGCTGTTTTCTCCACATTCAGATTGACAGTGATTCCATAAGAAATTATGATCATTGTCTTTTTTTATTCTACTCCGCTTTCATTTTGAGTTTTACTAAGAAAAAATATATTCCTCAACCTAATGCAATCCTGTGTTACCTGCAGGTCCAAGTCATGGTCTTGTGATGCTAGACATACCCCATAAGCAAAGAACAGTCTGATCAGGCAAGATTAATAAATTGTGGGATAAAGAAAGTATTATCACACCATTTTTTGGAGTTGGGGGCAGCAGGCGTCAAGTCACAGGCTTTATAAACTACTTCCCAAGGTTTACTGCAGACTATATAAGGAACAGGAACCTCTTGGATGTCCATCCAGTTGCTTTTCTACTTCTAGAGAAATGAAGACTCTATTTGTTTTGGCTGAAGTGAAATTCTGGACAGTTTGGAAGATATTTGGAGATAGAAGGGGTCTATTATTCTTTCCTACTGAAGGAAATATTAGCAAGCAATTAAAAGAATAATAAATGAGACCCATTCAAACTGCTCCACTTGCTGTTGCCCTGAGCTTCAGCCAAGAAAGTATACAGAGGTCATTTAACCTGATCACTTATATATCACAGGCCACTAGTGTCACCCAGGCACTCCTAAATTAAACCATGTATTTTAAACGGAAATACACTGGTCTCACAAAACGTTTTCTATTCAGACTGTAAATTCAAGGGACAGGGCTTTGTTCTCTACATGCATCTGTATTGTACCTCCTGCAGTATCACCTGGATAAATAAGGGAAGTTCATACTTCTGTCAGTTTAATCCCTTGCATCATAGCAATAATTTTTATTAATTTGATACTTTGGAGCTTAAAAAAGCAAGGAAACCATTACCAATGGTAAGCTAGAGAAGCTTAGAGATTGCCTCTGACACCCTGTTCTCCCTCTTGTGTTATAGAAGAGCTCTCTGCTGTTGTAGGAAGAGTATTGAGCAGTGGTCATCAAGCAGCACTGGGGGAAGCTGAAGGAAACTGCTGCAACCCAGTGCACTCTATACAGGCTATGTCCTCTGGACATCCATGGGGTGAAGTCAAGATTTAGTCCCAGGAGAGCATGGTAAAGAAGTGGATGACAATATAAACAAGCAAGTCAAAACCTATCAGTTACCATATTCATAGCTAGAGGCCAAATGCTTTATTCATAATGTTGCAGTGAAAGTATTAACATTGCATTTGTTTAAAAAGTAACCAGAAGGCCATTTGTGACCCTTATATACGCATGTGAAGCAGTGCTCTGCTGGTTTACACTGGTTACATTCCGCTTTATATTTTCCAGAGGGCCAATTTGCAAGGATTTTTACTGCAGTAACAACTGCTATTTATGAATATAGGTAACTAATTTACCAAAGTTTCACACAGTGACTTCATGGCTTCCGCTTCATGGTTAAAGGTTCTGCAAATCTAGTGGTCTTGTTGTTGACTTTGGGTTGTTTCTGATTCTATCTTGAAGTCAGGAAATACTGTATTACAGGAGAGTAAATACATTATTCTTGTTATTGCCCTTGTTATTAGAAAATATTTATATAGTGCAGTAAATTTACACTGTGCTTTACCAACACAGATAAAGACAAATTCTCTGCCCTGAAGAGTTTATAATTCAAATAAGACAATACAAACAAGCCTACAACACTTTGGGGGGTGAAAGGTTTATTAACTATGTGAAAGGGGTGCATGCCTCCACCTGCATGAGGAGAGAGGGGGATGTTACCATCATCAGTGTTCCTAATTTTACATCACAGTAGCATCTTAAAAGTCTCAGAGGGATGAAAGCCTGGCTATGCAGAAGCCTGGGCAGAGGGTGACTTTGCCCCTGGGTCTCAGTGTCTTGCTGACATCCCTGCTCAGGGGTCTCCTGGCTAAAGTCAGCATCAGGTCGATTACAGCACAAGGAGTGCCTGGTCTCTCGTAGGTTTTAGCACTGCCTGGTGGAAAATCCACATGATTTTCCTGCCACAAAGAATTATAATTGAAATTGGAGAAAGCAAATGCACATGTAAGAAAGCATTTCAGGGAAAGCAGACTGAAATCCTCATTGGCTGGGTAAAGGTACAGCAGTACTACCTGGAGGGAGGGCTTTTAGGATCATTATGTTCATCATAATCTGCAGCTGAAGCCTCCTCTGCCCTGCCCCCCTGATAGATAGTTACAAAGGAGAAGTCTCAAAATAGTTTTTGTTGCCCAATCATAGCTGATGCACTGTAATTGCTGTTCTCCTGAGCTGACCTTGTGTTAAATATGAAATTTCTTCTCCCTCAGTGGAAGAGCAAGAATATGTCCAAGTGTCCTATGAAGAACACCACATCCACAGAGTATGTGATATTCCTAAATCTGCAGCCTTACTTGCTAGTTATCCCATACACAACTGTTCAGAAAACAGACAATATTCCTGTCTGGCTCTGATTAGCAACTTAATTCAACATCTGTTGTAAAGAAAGCTAATGGATATGAAAAAGCACAAAGAGCCTAGAAGCTCTACTCTGTCCTATAGTAGGTGGGAAATCTTTGCTCCCCTTGTTTACCCACAGCAAACAACCTGAGAAAAGGGAAAGGACAGAGGGGAAACTCCCTGTAGCTGTCCTCACTTCCTCATCAAAATAAGATGCTGTCCCCAAGCATGGCGTGAAGGATAAAGAAAGCCAGTAGAAGCCTGAGCAAGGCTGATGGGCAGAAACAAGGGAGTGTGGTAGCTGAAAAGGTTGTGTGGTCAACACTGGTCTCTAAAATGAGAGCTGCAAGAAGCAAGGGAAGTGTCTGGTAAAGAAATGAGGCTGAGAAGATAGGATTCATTTTGAAGTAGGAAGAAAAGGTCCAGGATGAATTCTTTCTTCAGAGAACAGGCAGATGTAGGACATCACAGTTGTAGGAAATGTGTTTGAGTGGGCAGCTCCCGTTGTCAAACACTAATAGTCATATGTTGGTATATTCACTGGGGATGGTCAGGAAAAAAAGGAGAAAGCAAACCATCTCTCTCTCTAAATATCCATATGTATCTATATTTGGAGACTTTCTCATGAGTTATTGAAAACCGACTCATGATTTCTATTCTCTGGAGGTTCGCTGTGCTGGAGTTATCAGGCAGGCAAGGAACAGGAGTGGGAGTCAAGTCCCTCAGGACTGAGTATCTTGCTGGGTTCATATGGCATACAGGTAGCTGAGCAGTGGTCGGGCTCTCAAGGCACGATTTGCTCCTCTCATCTTATGCCTTGGGTGTCTAACAAAGCAGATGTCCATATCCAAAACTAGAGCATAGACTTCTAGCCAGAGAAATGAGATGTGTACGCCCAAAGTGTGTTTCGCCAAGGTGTGTAGCAAGGTAGGTGTGTGAAACAGGCAGTCAGAAATATCTGGTTCTTCCCGTTGGCAACAAGGGCAGCAGGAAAGCTCAAGCACAGATGTTTGCATTGGCTCAAGTTAGGTGAGATGAATCCTTCCCTCCCCTAGGAAAACAGCACAATATAACAATACTGTTTGGGCTGTGAAAAGATATTTGGATGAGGAAATGGCCCATGGCAGACTAAGGCAAGAAAAGTGCCTCTGTTGTAAGAGGAAGCGTAGAGCCAATGGATGGAAACAAACAAAAAAAAAGAGTATTGTGAGGTAAATGGAGAAGAACAGAAGGTATACTAAGAGGAATGGAAAGAATGCAAGATAAATAAGACCAGGGAGCACACTACCAATTTAGAGCTTGTAGCTAGAGAAAAAGATCCTGAGTGTGATGTGCTAAGAGGGGATGGCAGCTTTCAGAGTGAGGACAGATATAAGTTGATAGAAGAGATAGTGAGTTTTTCTCTTAGGCAGAATTCATCACCAGAAACTTTGATTAAAAACAAGCAAAGCAAGCCTAAACTACTTTTCTGGTGTTTCACTTAGCAGCCATCAATGAGAAAATACTTGGTCTCACTTAAAATTTTGATCGATATGGCTTTAGATCACTTCAGTACTTTGCAAAAAAGTGCTCTGCAGATAACCCAGATACTTAAACAAGGACACTTAGATGTCACCTCTTGTAACAGCTTGGTCCAATGACAAAAGGGTATTTTAAAAATATGAAAAATAGTTTGATTGACAAGGATTTTGTTGTTTTTTTTTTTTCCCGTGAATCATTGCCTGAAAAGACAGGCTGCTTTAACTCCAAGACTTCAATTACACAGGCTTCGAAGGAGAAGAAAAATGATAATGAATGCATTTTAGAAACTTTTAAAAAGTTACTTAAAATAGATTTTCCATACATAATGTTGCCATGTGAAACTCAACTGTCTGCTGGTCTTCTGGAGCTAGAAGAGAGCAGTCTGTGTTCATTTGGAAATTCAATAGCAAGGCTCCCCTGCTTCTAATGGACTGTATGATACCATCCCGGGGGCTCTGCCTCAGACAGGGCTTATCTGTCAAGATGTTAATTTTTTTCATGAGGTGGCATGGGAGTGATTTCACTTTAGGTTAGCCAGGAGCTGAAGTACTATTTCTGGAAGTGTGTCCCAGCTTGTTTAGGTCTTTTTTTTTTTCCTTGCCTTTTTTTTTTTTTTCACTTTGCCCATTTTCCTTAAAAAAAAAACCAAAAAAACCCCCAACAACCAAACAACCCCTTGTATTGCAGCTGCTTCAAGTAGCTTTAGTAAACATGAGGCAAGGAAGGACATTGTATGATAGAGTAGGAGAAAGTATTTTGTAAATGTAGTGCATTTATATAGGTGCTTCCTCAAGCCCAGATAGGTAAGAAATAGCATATATATGCTATGTACCTATATATGCTGTGTATATGTATCGCTTATAATGACTGGCCCAGGTACTTCATGGTATCAAGGAGGCATTCCATTACCTTTTATTTCAGTATTCAGCCTTCAGCTGAAGTTGCTGAAGTGTTTGCTCAAGACCTGCTTTGGGTGCTTTCTCTGTTGTCTGAAACACAGTGATATGGAATGTCATGTTTCTGAAGTGATTGATGGCCTTTAGTAGAAAACAGTAGATAGAAGGCCTACTATTAAATTCCTGCTGTCAGTAATTAAAAGATTTCAAAATGTTGTTGTTAAATACAAATTCTTAAATTGCAGATAGAATGAAGAATGGTCTAATTTGGTCAGTAAGCCACTGCCCTCTTCAATGGGAAGCGACTCACAATTGCAAGCCATCTTGGCAGAGTGAAAAACGGAGACACAATCATCAATTCACAACAGCATTTTGTGTTCAAGGAATAATCATACCTGTTTTTATCAAGGCTGTGCTTGCATTGCTAGCCTGCAAAGTTCCTTTTTTTTCCCCTTCCAGATGATTTTGGAAGTGCATATGCTTTTTCAATCACTAAGCTGGACTTCTGTAATGCTTTGCTTAATGTGCCTCCAGATTCTGTTATTTATAGACTTCAGCGTATTCAGACTGCAGCTGCTAAAATACACACAAAAGAAAAAGCACATTTGTAACCTGTTAAGACTTTGCTCTGAGATGCCAATGAAGTTCGTGATTTAGCATGAAATATTACTGGGTGACCTTTTGAGGAGCATTGCAAGAGAACACCTGTTTATCTTGAAGACCTTTGTTTTCTTTTTCTTTTCTTTTCTTTTCTTTTTTTTTTTTTTTCTTTTTTTCTGTTGAAATCTTCCAGTGTTCTGCTTTCCAAGGGAAATCTGGCCTTTGCATGTACCATGTGTTATCTTCAAGAATTGCTGGGGCAAAGGATTTAAGTAATGCAGCATCTCAAATAAGCAGTTCTTCCAGAAAATGTGGTTTGTGCAAATCGTCTTTGTTAAATTTAGAGGGCAACTGTGAATATATTGTGATTTTTCTCTAAGTTGTCTTAGTCCTATCACTATGGCCATGATTTACTCATTACCTGCTTTTCAATGAAAATTGGTGGAAAGAATCCACTGTAACTATAAAAAAACCCTACATATTCCGTGTACCTGGTGAAAAGTGAAATCTCTTAATGCTGCAGAATATGTTGTGTGAGTTTATAAGGGAGAAATATATTTTTTTAATGGCATAAGGTAGAATGAGCAAAGGTGAGATAACTTATTCATAAGACAAAATATCAGAAGAATCATGTAAATGAGCAGATAACTAGGGGCTCAAGTTTAGGCTCCAAGGGTAAGACCATGTTTGAATTCACTGTCTTGTGCCTAATGAAGCTGTTTTCTTAAGGAAGCTACCATTTTCTGCAGAATCAATCTTTGCTTTCAAAGGCCTCATGTAAGAGGGAGACACAGCAGACAAAACCAAGTGAACGGGGTAACTCTGAAAACCCTGGAAAACAACTGGCCTCACTTCAATAGAGCTGAAGGGGCTGAAGCATATGTTAGATGCCTAATTTAGGGTCCCACCTCAGAAAATAAGGCACTTTTTTCAAAAATCCTCAGGTACCTCATGTATTTTTTATTTGAATTAGTCAAAGTTTTGTTTTGTTTCAAATCGTTGCAAGAAATGCGCATTTTCTTTCAATTCCTTTTCAACTTCAGAATTTAGGTGAGTTTTTCTGTGTTAACATGCCACTAACCACACAAAAATATGGGACAATGCCTTTTCTTGAAACAGTGCACATGCAATATTATTAACAAAAGCAATCTTCAGAGTCACTGGAGTTGTTTTTTTCTCTTGTGCTCAAGGTAGGATGGCTACAGCATGAAAGTATCATGTCCATTGTTGCTACTCCCAGCTTTCCTAAGATGGTCAGGAATAAATGGATAGTTACTGACAGCAAATCCTTGTCTATCTTTCCTTTCTTTTTCTTCCTTTACTGGCAGTCCTGTTTAAAGTTGGAGAAATAAAAACACTGGGAAGAAAACAGTACAAATTGCGTGATATATTTTAGAAGACAGCTGGAGCTAGCCTGGTAAATGACCTGTACTTTGGCAGGTCAGTTGAAGTGTGACCAACCTAATGACCGCTGTCTTATGAATCACACTGAACAGTAACAAACACTTTGCACATGCCATTCTTTTAAGAACTGGAAAATTTGCCTGGATGTAACAGTTCACAAGATACCACATTGCTCCTTCCCATCTGACTGGTCTCAAGAACCGGCACCAATAAAGTTTCAAGTTTTTTTCAACTCATAGTCCCAGATTTCAAAATGTTGATGGTATAGGGCTTTTCCTTGAAGGATTTAGTGATCACTAAAATTGGACAAAGAGGTGAAATGACCAAAGGTCACAGAGCAGGGCTGGGCAGAGAACCTCCTCCTTGCATCCCAGGGCTGGCCGCTGACCCAGGCACTCCACAGAGCTTCATTATAGTGGTGCATTTAATCAGCTTCGCTTCATGTCATAATTCATTGTCTGTGGTGTTATGGATATCTAAAGGGTAGGATTTTAACTTAGCAATCTGCTGTGTTATTGAATTAGTTTTATGTTGTGTTAATTTCTTTGTCTCATGGCATTCATTGCCTGTGATAATTGATGCACAATATATAACCGACTTCTGTATTCATTTGGGTAACTACATTTAATTGCCTGGTATAAAATATGCGTACTAAGTACAATCTGCTATTACTGTGAAGTGCTCATTGGTATGGACTTGAGGGTGCTTTATCTTCCTGACAACCTGTCTGAGGGAAGTCTTAAATGTCTCCCACACTCCACCATAAAAGGACTGGCACTTATGTCGTGTCTGCAAAAGGAGAGACCACAGCAAGTATAACATAGTTACACTTCACAAAGTCAGTTAACAAAACTTTACAGTTGTTAATTAGCTCTCGAATAGGGAAGTTCATATTAACATCCCTGCCCGTCTCAAACCTTAAGGAACAGCAGTGCCCAGAAGACTTTACGCATTGTCTCCTGTAAATCAGGAATATGGGTTTATTTGCTTCTGAATTTACTCCCCTGGAGTAAAGCTACTCCCATGCACAAGTGTTTATAAACACAAATTTCTTTTACGTGTATCTTCAGGTCATTAATGCCTAGAGGAAATTATATCAGGAGTTATAAATCAGGAATGCTTTCTAAAGGTAGTGATGTCAGTGAAACTGGGTTGATTAATGTCTGCTCAGGATATAGGATCCCTGCATAAGCTTACACTTTCTTGCCTATTTAACTGGCATTAGAGTGCTTCCTTTTATTTTTAAGAAAGCAAGAATCTTTTTAGTAGGTGTATTTCTCATTCATGCTTTTTATATGACCTAGTGAGTGGGTTTGTTTGTTTCCCTGTCTTGTTTTGTTTCCAGTGTCGTGGAGGGTATAATAATTCAGTGTCTGGGCTATTAAAAAAAAAACGGCTGAAATTTGCCCAGAGCTGATTTTACTTTAAACATTAATGAAACCTTCTCCATCTGAATTTTCAAAAGTTTTTAAACAAAAGCTAATGTTTGAGTCTAAATCAGGTGTGAAATGCCTGTGAGATTATTTTAGCCATATTATGCTTCTCTGTGTTAATGTAACCAGTGAGTTGTCAGTAGAAGGGATGCTCACATTTAGTATTTTTCTTTTTAAGAGAGCTAGTTTCTACAGTCTGTGTCCTTCAGGATGTAGCATTAGTTCTGCCTACAGCTAGCTGCAAATTATTCAGTGTTCATAGGTGCATTTATGCTTGTTATTCAGCTCTCTTCCACTGACAAAATAGCCTGCAGCAGTTCTTGGTTAGATAGGACTAGTTCCACTTTAGGCTCCTCACGTGCTCTTTTGTGATTTTTTTTCCCCTAGTTCAGCCTGCACTGCATCCAAGTCCTTCTGATAAACAGTAGACTTGATGGTGAGAGAAAGCAAAGCTGCCCAAAGCCAGCATGGGCTGTAAGAGTATGTTTTGAGCAAAGACTTTTATGACACATTGGGCGAAGCTGGTGTCATCGTACAATGGGAGTTTGACCAGTTAACCCACTGATTCTGCTTTCTCTCATATTCATGGTGTTCTGTTCTTCCCCCTCTGCAAGGACTTTAACAAATACTTGTGCCAGTTAATGAAAGTATACCAAAATTTGAAATATGTGGACAACCTAGTAGAGGGCAAATGCAAAAAAAAAAGTCACTTATTAATTACCTGTAAGCTGAGGTGCATTTATCTAGCCCAGTGTCTGATTCTTTATGGACCAATTCCCATTTCCAACAGAGCTGGTACAGCTGCAATGCGGGTTTGAGGGGGGTAGAAGAGAGCATAGTGTTTGGCAGCAGACCTTCTTATGTGACCCAGTGCACACTTCACAAGGCAGTAAAACACGGGGAGAAGTTGTGGCAGAGCAAATCCAACTCCCATTTCACCACTACTGGTTTTCAGACTTGCCTTTCTACATCATGGCAACAAGACTCCCAGTCATGGGAAGAAGTGAACCACTCACTCCCTTCTGGGATATTCAGCATATATTTGTAAATCGGGGTTGATCTGGGAATGATTCATAAAGAACAAGGGGAGCTGTATTGTGTGAGAAATAACTTATTGACAAGGAATAATTCAACCAGCTCTAACCTTGAAATAGATGTTTGTGGTCAGAAGTTTATAGCCCGAGTGGAAAGAGCTAAGTACAAGTTTAAGGAGCTGAACAGGAGACACCCAGTTTTCAAAAACTTGACATAAATCTTGGATGTCTTGTCTTATGTTAGTCACATTCCCTGCAGAGGACTTTTGTTCAATGTTAGTTTGGTGTTTATAGATGTTATTTAAAAGCTAATTTTACCATAAAATTATTTTATGTTATGTATAATGAATACTGGAGATCAAATAAGAATTGGAATTGCAAATTCAAATATTAAGAGTTTATAAATATTGACTTTTAAATAGACCCACTGTAGATTTGAACAAAATGCTTTTTAACCTAGTATACTGGTTATTTGAAAATTACAACATACTAGAATATGTACAGCATTGTCTGACTTTTTCTTCACTTTTATGCTATTGATGTGTTCTTATGAAGTAATCTGTACAGTGACAGGGAACTATAATGTAAAACTTTCTGGCTTGTACTTTATGCATATCATATAAAAAAGTGAAAGTGTTGGAGGTTCTGAGCTAAAATAATCGGGTTAACTGTGTCTTCTCTAAACATGAATTCTTAGGGTTTGCAGCTTGGAAACCTTTTAATTAAGGTCTTTCAAGTACTTTTTTTTAAGACAGTACAAATACCTTAGGGCTGAACAAGTCACCGAGATGCACCTTCACAGCATTAATGACCTCCCCAAACATCTGTATTCACTTGGTCTGTTGCTGGCCACTAGTACCAAACCCAGCCAAAATAATAACTCAGCCCCCACTTTGCCCAGCATCACATGTGGACAACATCCACATGTGTGACAATGGGCAAAGACTAACATGGGCATATATCTCCAGTCATCTTCAACCATCACTTGCACGCTCTGCTGTGAGATTTGGGAGCTCAGAGCCTTTGGTCACACCTCTTACCCCTTCGCTCATTCATCTTCCTTTTGACCAGGAATACTCTGACATGGTGAACATCACAAACAACAATTAACAATAGCAAGAAGTTACTCTTATTTAAAAGTGATGGTCTGACATATACCTGATGAAAGCAATGCATGTTAAACTGCAGCAGATGCTGTTCTTTTGCTTCCAGCTAACTAACCTTTGCTAGCCAAAGATACAGTGTTATTTAAGGATGAGGCATCATCCTCAGCTTTGTTAGGCTTTCTTATTTTTCTATGTCTCTGCACAGTCCATTCTGTAAGTTATTGTGGAGTGGTTTTTTTACTCCTTTCATCTCAGAACAGGAGACTATTTCCTTGAAACTTGCAACTTTGGTTATTTGTAAACAGTTAAAAAAAAATCATATTCATCCCTTAATATGTTCTTTCAGTTGATGCCTTCATGCCGAGGAGGCTGTGTAGCTACTGATAAGACCTAATTTGTGAAGGGCTTTTCAGTGGTCTGACAGGTTCATACGTGGCACTGTTTGTTCTGCAGGCAAGGATGAGTGCTTCCTGAAACGCCTCTACAGCAGCCACTAAATATGTGCAAGGAGGCTGAGGCTGGTGATCCAGTGGGAGTGGGCAGGAGCTTTGAGTGAATTCCCAAAGTGTTCTGTTGTTTTGCAACTATCTTCTCATTGTGACGCTTGGTAGCTGATTTCATCTTTTCTCTTTCAGAGCCTAATGAGCTGTGGGGGGGCCCTGCGTTCGGTGACATCCCATCTCAAGATGCTGCTAATACAGTAGTTAGTTATTTGTTGCTGAAGAAGTCTAACAGGAGCAAAAGGAACTGGGGAAAAGCAATGGCTGCCGGTAAATATCTCAGGTCTGCAAATGTCATAAGAAAATAGCTGGAAAGAGCTGATTTCAGCTGTGACTGGGGAGGGGGAAATTAAAATGTGTCATTACACCTTCACTTTGGGGGATTCAGTACCAGAAAGGTACCTTTCCTTAGCTATCTGACTCACTCTTCCTTCCACAACAATCCATGCCTGTGCTCAGTCTATTTTGACCATATTCATAGTAATTCTCCTTCGTTTTTAGAAAAAAACCTATTTCACATAGTGAATCAATTTGCTTCAACCTCTTTTTAGTTAGGGGCTGATGTATTCTTCAATATTTTACAAAAAAAAAAAAAAAAGAATTGCACCTTATGGAAAGCAGGTCATTTCTTGACGTGTTTAGTTCTCACAGCTTTCTGACACATTGACACAGACTATATGTAATTAAATTATATCAGAGGATTGCAGGGCAATTCATTCTGGGTTGGGAATAATACACTACCAAACACTATTACCAGTGATCTAAAAGTTGAATCATAATTAAGAAACAAAACCCAAAATGAGCAGTTGTGATATCTCATTTTCGCTGAAGGTCTTGGTTAAAAATCCTGGCTTTGACTTTTCTCCTTACAGTGTGTTTCTTTTCTTGCAGCAGCTGATGGTTTGGGAAGTATAGCTATAGATACCACACAACTTAACATGTCAGTCACTGATCCAACAGCTTGGGCTACAGCTATGAATAACCTGGGGATGGTTCCGGTAGGACTAGCTGGACAACAGCTTGTGACAGGTAAGATTTTTAAAGGGATATCTTTGTACCGTCCATGAATTCTTCAAGTCTTTTTCAAATTATATGGAAGTGATTTCTAAGGACGTTATATTTTTATATTCTGAAAACATCACCTTTGATTAATATTGCATGCTGTGTATTAGTTTCTTCTTATAGTAGGTATATAACCCATATTATATTTTAACCTTGTGGAAAAGCCAAAAGTCTTTGGGAAAGCTAAACAACTAAACTGTTGTTTACAATGTAAACAACTTACCCATAGTAAGTTTGCTGATGATACTAAACTGGGAAGAGTGGATAATACACTGGAAGGCTGTGCTGCCATCCAGCAGGATCTGGACAGAGTGGAGAGCTGGGCAAAGGCAAACCTAATGAAGTTCAACAAGGATAAGTGTAGAGTCCTACACCTGGGGAGGAATAACACCATGTACCAGTACGGGTTAGGAGTAGACCTGCTGGAAAGCAGCCCCATGGAGAGGGATCTTGCCATCCTGGTGGACAGTAAGTTATCCGTGGAACAGCAATGTGACTTTATGGCCAAGAAGGCCAAAGATTTCCTGGGGTACATAAAGAAGTGTGGCCAGCAGGTTGAGGTAGGTTCTCTTCCCCCTCTACACATCTGGAGTATTGTGTTCAGTTCTGGTCTCCCCAGTTCAAGAGGGACAGGGAAATTACTAGAGTCCAACAGAGAGCTACACAGATGATGAAGGGACTGGAACATCTTTCTTGTGAGGAAAGGCTGAAAGCTGTGGGGCTGTTTATCCTGGAAAAGAGAAGACTGAGAGGGGATCTTATGAATGTTTAGAAATATCTGAAGGGTGGGTGTCAAGTAGAAGGGGCCAGTCTCTTTTCATTTGTGCCCTGTGAAAGCATGAGAAGTAATAGTAGCAAGGTGAAACACAGAAGTTCCACATCAACATGAGGAAAATTTCTTCACTGTGAGAGTGACAGAGCCTGGAACAGGCTGCCCAGAAAGTTTGTGGAGTCTCCTTCTCTAGAGACTTTCAAAACCCACATGGACATGGATTCCTTTGGGGCCTCCACTGGGAGTTCCTGTGCTGGCAGAGGGGTTGGACTCGATGATCTCCAGAGGTCTCTTCCAACCCCTACCGTTCGATGATTCTATGATTGATCAAGACCAGGAGGCAGGGCACATAAAAGAAACATTTGTTTCTGTTTCTTGGTTGAAGTAGGATCTTTTAATGTTCTGACAAGGAATACGCTGGGCTGGAAACTCTTGACCAAAGAAACATTTGAAGTTATGTTAATTGGAAAGATAATCATGAAGCCCTTTCAATTCATACGCTCAGTTGATATTAGTGAAGTGAAGCTTTCCTATCAGGTGTGTGCTTGTTTACTTTCTGCCTGACTCCATAAATTGAATTTCAAGATGTTTTCTTTGTTTGATTTTGACGTTTCACTTCCCAAACATAATTTGGGAGAGCGTTGCAGGGGTTCATTTATTCTACCAAGAATAAAAATAATGTTTTGTAAGAAGCAATATTTTACAGACAAGCCTGGACACAATCGGACTTCATTGTTGACAGTAGAGTCCCAATTAATTGGAATTAATAAAACCTCATTGCTTCTGTGAGGTAGACAAAAATTCTTTTTATATGGGTGGGTGCCCTCTAGACCCAAGCCACATGCCAGGCATATGACAGATCCCCTCTGGAATCTTCATTGTCACTTCAGCTTAAGAAGAGCTGTGCAACATCTGGATCAGAGCAGCATCCTGTCACGTCTGGCCTGTCCATATAGGCACGGATGCAGTGAGCCAGGTCATGATGTAAATCACTCTGCCTGCCTCTCCAGGGATGCGTGACACTTAATTTTGGCCAAATATGTCCCCTTCTGAGACTGGGAACTGAGTGGAGCTGTGCCAGTTCACAGCTGACAATCTGGCTCTGAATTACCTGTTTTACAGGCGGGTAAACTAAGCTGCAAGAAAACTGATTTATAATGAATCAGTCTCAAGCAGAGATTTTAGCTGGTGGAGGCCTTGAACTGATTCTCGGTCTCTGGCTTTAACCCTCTGCTCCTGATTAAAAGGAACAAGCAAAGCCATTCTCTCCTGGGGAGTCAGTTCTTGTCGATGTTTTTATCAGTGACCTGGGTGCAGGAGTTGAGTCCACACTAAATTTGCTGATGATACTAAATTAGGGGAGGCCGTTGATTCCTTCAAGGACAGAGAGACCTAACATAGAGATTTGGATAGAGTAAAGCACTGGGCAGCTGCCAACCATATGACATTTCACCAGGACAAATGCTGGATTCTGCACAACTGCCAAACTGGCATTCATTAAGTGCAGTGTCGCTAACTGGTCAAAAGAAGTGATTGTCCCATGTTATTCAGAACTGGTGCAGCCTCACCTTGATTGCTGTGTGAAGTCTGGGGTTTCACAGTGTGAGAAGGTTATAATTAGTGTGTCCAAAGGGAAGCAATGAAGATGGTGAAGTGACTAGAGGAAAAGGCTTAAGAGGAGCAGATGAGGATACTAGGTTCATTCAGCTTAGAGAAGAAGAGACCAAAGAGATACCGCATTGCTGTCTACAACTTTCTCATGAGGAGGAGGGGAGAGGGCAGTGCTGATCTCTTCTCTCTAATGTCCAGTTATAGGACACAAGGAAGTGGCTTAGACCTGCATCATGGGTTGTTCAGACTGGTATTAGGAAAAAATTCTTCACTGTGAGAGTGGTCAAGTTCTGGAACAAGCTCTCTGGGGAGGTGGTCATGGCCCAAAGACTGTTGTCGTTCGAGAAGCATTTGTAAAATGCTCTTTGATAGATGGTTTTACTTGTTCTGTATGGAGTCGGAAGTTGGACCTGATGATTGTTGTGGGTTCCCTCCAATTCAGGATGTTTTATGATGCTATGTGCTGGTGGGGAAACAGCTTTTTCCATTTTCTGGTGGACCTTTGCCGGCAGGTGCTGTGCTTAACTTGAATGTAATTACCTCCAAACCTAAAAACAGCCACATATCAAAATCTGCTGCTTTCGTTGATAAGCATCTCAGTTCCATATACTATGGAGATTTGCCCACCTTTTGATTGTCCCCTGTTCCTTTGTTTCTCCAGTTCTGGTGTAAATTCTGTCCTCAGGTGTGCTATGCAATCCCTACATGGCAACCTCATCTTGTGTGCAATGCATTTCTCCACAAGGGAGCATCTCCAGGACTTTATTTCATTGCCAGCTCCCTACTGTAATTTCCAAAATTATGTGTATCACGTATTGTAGGAGTGTTGTACAGGTCAGTTCAGCAGTTGTTCAGCATTTTCAATGTATGCAAGGTGCCATAAGTAATAAATATTAATTGCTGTAGTGCTTTCTGATTTCTCTACAGGTGCAGAATAACATTTTTTCTTTCCTTTTTCTTTCCTTTGTTTGAGTTTCTCCTGTATTTTCAAATTAAATAGGTACTTTTACACATCATTATATTTCCTTATGATTCATAATTTTTTGACACATTTTCTTCATGGCAAGGCCATAATGGCAAAATCACAATTTACCATGAAAAGCCTTATGGATTTATTTGCTATAATATTACTGTATCTGCATTCATTGAATGTTCATATTATTACGTTCGATCAAATATCTAGCTAGTCCTTAGCCCTTTCTTTTTTTTTCTTTTTTTTTTTTTTGTTATTAATCCTAGTAATGAACTCATCTTTGTCAGCAGTCACATATTGCTTTAGCTGCTGTCATTTGTGACAGTTCTCAGAGATGAAAGTGAGACACCCATATCCCACTGCTAACTTTTTGTCTGTCTTTAAAGTTTTATTTTATTCTTTTTTTTTCTTCCTGACTTGATGACAGATAAAGCCATAAGTAGTTTAGATTAATCTTGGAGAGAGCGTGTTCTTTCATGGATATCTTTATATAACTTCCTGTTGTCTGAAATTTGGCATATGGTAGTCATCTATATCCTGACATATCTCGGAGTTCTCTCATCTTTCGGTTTCCAATGGACTTATCCATTCAAAGCCTTTCCTTCCCAAATCAATCAGTTCCTTATTCCTAAATTGCATGGTGGTTTTCTTCCCTTATGTATAGTGCCCGTATGATCTACTGAGTCTTTTTAAAGGTTTTTGACAATGGTTTTCTGTTGTTAACTTTGCTGCTGTGTTAACATGCTGGGATGCTTGCCTCGTCACAGGGTTATGCTCCCCACACTGCAATCTGTGAAGCTCTTGCTTAGACCAAGAGTTAGTGAAAATGACAACTAAAGATTCTGCAACATCTGGCCAATATTCTTCCCACAGCCTGGGATATAGGCTGTCTGGTCTTGGTAACTAATCGATTTTAAGCACTGCTAACCTTTTAATACCAGTTTAGATGATATCTGCTCTCTATTTAATTCCTTATCTCCCAGTCCTGTAAAATTGGATTTTTGATCTGGGCAAATGTCAGAGCCTTTCATTTGTAAAGATGGATTCTTGTTAATAGCTGTACAATATCTCTTCTGTTTCTACATATATTTTGCTTACACTTTATTGCCATTCAGAAAGCTTACCTTTTTCCATAATATTTGGCTACTGCATTACATATACACTAATATATACATTTATACATTATATATACATAATTCATACCATAAACTGTAGTTTAATAATGTATTAGTTAAAGTGTTAAAGATTGATGCAGAATGGTGGCTGAAAAGCATTTTCATTCTGAACCTCCCCTTTCAGCAGGCTGTATTTTTTTTCTCCCTGAAATTGCCTTTTGGACTGAAATTTCTCACAGTCGGTCTCAGCCCAGAGGGAAAAAAAAAAAAAATCTGGAAAGGTTGGAGAAAATCTTCTATACTGTTCTTGAATTATCCAGGTCTTAAAATTACTGTTTTCTATACTTTGAGACTTTGAGAAAAATGGTCGGGTGCGAGGAGAAGAATGGTTTGTACTCCCTTTTCGAGATCTGAATCTTCTTTGTTCACTCAGCAACACTGATTCAAGCACATCTTTCAAGTACATTCAAGTCTGCTATTTTGTTACATTTTTGGACTAGCAGAAAAACTCAGTGACCTCAGGCCAACTGAGAATGTTTGATTTTAATTTTGCATTGGTACTTTTTAAAGGAAATTTTGACATTGATGAATTTAGTGTTCTTATGCTTTCATTTGTTTCAGCAAATGGCACCAGGTCACCTGTTTTCTAAAGGAAGACATCCTACCGGGAAAATTATTTACTTCTGTTAATCAGTTTGGTTCTACTTTCACTAATGAACTGTTGTCCTGAAAAACATGAAGTAATTTTGAGATGCTTTCCTCCAAAATGATTTAGATGACCTGAACATTTGTTAAACAAAAATCGTATGTGTCAAAAAGTTCCCTGGTACAAATGAACACGAAGAGTGGTACATAAGTGGTAATTCTTTTCGCATTAGTCAAGCTCATGCCCTGTAACACACATCTGTGCTCTTACAGAGAAAATAACAAACCACAGGGGCATACATCCAAGATGTTATTTATAGACGTGCCTAGAAGTCAAGAGTATGCCTAAAAACTGATGCCTTCTACTTACAGGATAAATATTAAGGAACACTTTTCCATATGAGTCTGGCCAACATGCCTCAGCCTCAAGATATTGAAGTTTTCAGTGGTCTCCAGTCTTGTTTTTGCTGAAGTTAAGACTTTGACCACTTGTACAAAATCCTGGTAAAATCAGAGACTAGGAAGCTTTGAAGCCTGAGATCTTGCTTACCTAAAAGTACAGAAAAAAAAACATACACCATTTTTTGGCCTCAGGCATATATTTTTTAGACTCCAAAGGTTGTGAAATATTAGACACTTACATCAACCTTTCTGTTTTTTCCATTTGTCTTTGCTTTCCCCACACACTTGTCTTTTGACCTGATTTCAGTGGAACATAGGAGCTGTCAGTTCCAATCAGGTCATTTCACTCAAGATTGTGCTTTTGACAGTGTTGAGTATCAGATACTTCACAGGGAGAGATATACAAGGCAAATCAGCGCTGAAGTGCTTCTCCCTCTGATGGGCTCTCCTCTTTAATATATAGGACAGGGTTCCCCAGACTAGAGGTTACATTTCAAATCAAGTCATAACTCAGCAAAACTTCACTTTTGGAAGCAGAACCTGCAACAATAAACTGATGCTGCAATGTCAGGCTTACATTTTGGTAACAGAAAAATATGGGAATTTTCAGTCTAGAGACTCCTACATCCCAAAACAAAAGGGTAAATATCCCTCCCAGAATTTTAGTAGCTCAAGACATCCAAGTCTTTGGAGATGTAATATTCAGACTCTTTCTTCAGAATGAAGATTGTAATTAAAGGCAATCGCTATATTCATATTCCAGTTAGCCTCAAGCATTTTTCCATCTCATGGGCATATCAGGGGGAGGACTAGCATGATGGCTTTTCCTTCTCCTACTCACACCAGTGTCTCAAGAGGTCATTGACTCCTATGCAGAGGAGAAGACCTAGAGATTATTTGGAAAAAAAAAAAAAAAAAAAATCAAGGGTAGGCTGAGATTTAAGAATTTCCAAACTCTGCCTTGGCTATGGAAGAGTCCTTTAAGCTTCAACATCCTTCTACTATTAAACAGATGAGGCATGCTTTATGAATTATTGCTGACTGCAGATCATCGTACACTGACTAAATTGCAAGCATAACCCTCGTTGTTCTGGTTGTGTACTATTTTTTCTAATGTTAATGAAGAACAATCAAATAAAGTAGGGAATCAAGGTATATTTGATTATATTCAGCAATTCCCCAAAGAAAGACTGTACATTAAGCAGCGCTGAAGACTTGAAGAAGTCAGCTGGCCAGAAGACTCTGACAGCTCTCATGTGTATAATTCTTCTTCTTCTGCAGCATCTCCATTACTGGAGGCTTGGAGCCATTGACAGCCATCTGGCAGTCTCATTTTGTTTTAATCATGCTATCCTGTTACCTATTAAAGCTTCCTTTTTCTACACTTCATTGCTTAGCCACTGAACCAATGTGCCAATGAGCACATAACTTGTATTGTCCAAGACATGCTTAGCAAAACACAGCTTCCTTTTCTGTAATTAATACTGAGCTCCTGTTAAGAGATTATAGGGTCTACCCACAAAAGTTTTTAAGTGAGCCATTTGTATTATGACCTGAAGATAGTAACTTTTTTTTTGAAAAAGTGCTTGAGCATCTAGATTTAGTGACTAAAGTTTAGCACATTCCAGATGTAAGCTCTGAAGTGCACAGGCAGCTAGTGAAGATGCTGCACACACTCTTATCCCCCTCCCCCTGAAAGCTGCTGGAAGCGTTCAGCAGCCCAGTGGCATGGCTGTGTACAGCATGTTTATGGTTGCTCTGAACTGCACTGGTGTGATGTCTGGCAGTTAAAGAAGATATAAAAAGTCTTAATAAAATCTGCAGAGTTTTCCATAGATTCTGCAAACCCTTCAAGGTTACAAGGTATATTGGGAAGGCATCTTTTCAGCTGTTAACGGCTTCCTAACCTGTTTTATGCATTGTGTTTTCTTAACAAGTCAGCCTGTGGAGCAAAAGGAATGTAATAAGGCATGCTCTGAAGAAAATCATACATTCATTTTTATCAAGAGGAAAAGATTTACCAATTAAATTATCTGAATAACCTATCACAATAATTAAAGAGGTGTGAAACATACTCTAAAGGATTAGAGTCAGTCTTGTACCCAGATAAAACTATGTATTTTTATTATCAAGACCCAGAAGAGTAGCAAGAGTGAAAGAGGATAGGTACTGTGGGAATCCCAATATGTAGAGCCACTGGGAACATCTCTAAAGAAGTATTATGTATTAGTTTAACAAGTAGTTTTTTTCATTGACCTGAAAAGTGCCTGCAGAGTTAATCACACTTTCTATCATGTGAGTGTTACTCAAGGAGACTTCACACCAGGGAGACATTGAAGTGCTAGGAACAAACACAGCCAGGCTACAAGAGAAAAGGAGAGAGAGATTCAACGGCCAGAGGTAACATGGCAGTGCCTTTGACACACTATTCAGGGTTGAGTGTCCCTCGTAGGTCATTCAAGTGCTTCCTCTACATCAGACCTTAATTGAGGCCAAGGATGAAGGTAATTATTAAAATCTGCTTGGCACGGAAAGAAAAATAGTGCTTTTTAAGATGGCATGAGGGGCTGAATGTCCCAGATAAACAAGACTAAGAGAGGAGCAGGGGCACATAGAGGGAATTACTCAGTGCAAGATTTGAAGTGTATGTGTTATCTTCTTAACTCTCTCAAATACCAGAATAAATTTATTATGCAAGCCATATTGTTTGGCTCTTCTGGCATTTTGTTTGGGGTATATTTTTTTAGTTCCTGGCTGTTGGTAATTATATCACAAAAACTCTGTTCAAATGTTTTTATTTGAAGTTACAGTAAAGTAACATAAGGAAATACTTTTTTTGCAAAGTTTTTCCCATCTTTTATCTCAGTTTGGAAAGCCTCCATTCCCACTATTTGTCATGTGTTTGTTTATTCTAGACAAGAAATCCCGTGAGTAACTATGAGCATCCCTCTGCATAAAGTAAACCAAGAGGCTGTTGGGAACCATTTGCTACTGCCTATTCACTTCTGCTGGAGCAGAGCCTATCTGCAGCACTTTTCCTTCACAGATGGCTCCCTATCCAAGGATCCCAGGTTCCTTGGACAACATGTGGAATCCAGTGAAACCCCTGTGTGATATACAGTTTGCTGATGGCAAATTGGTTGTGGGTAGAAATCAATAGAAAGAGCAAATTGACTGTTTTTAACTAATCAAAGACAAGCTGTGAATAACAGGTTATCTATTTTCATGGGGAAAAAAAAGGCTTATTAATGGCAGAATGTTTGAAGGTGGTCTGCTGAACACAGTCATGGTGTCTAGGTGGCAAAGTGAAGGTCATGATACTGGAAGCCCTTAAACCAAAGCTGTTTACAGGTTACTGTAGATGGTCTGCAGAAGATAGGCACAGCAGTCTCAAGAGGACTGTTAACACTGTCCATGAAGAGTGCTCTCAGGAGATCACAGTGATTGGGATGGCACAGATGGCACTGTCTGGGGGAGTCGCCGAGCAAGACTTCCTTGGGAGGGGAAGACTTGAATATGGATGAATCCCCAGGCAGCCACCCCAAATCAAGGACTATAAAATCTTTTGTTCTTCCCTAGTCAGGCTGTCTCTCTGTGTGCATGGGCTAGCTTGATGCCTAGAGCTTGGCCCCTAGAGATCAAGCAAGGGAAGCTTGTTTTCTACATTTAACCTTGGGATGAAGGGCATAAGCATGGTTTTCTTTCCTTTCTGCTATCTCTCTTTCAAATGCCCTTTGCTTATTGCATGTGAATTAGGTCTCACGAAGCACATAAAGATGCACATCTATTTCACTGCAGGAGTCTGTCTGTGAACTATCAGCAGAGGCGATCAATGTGGAAAAATGTCTTTTGATGGTCTGCATTGAAGAAGAAAGTTGGGCTTCAGTGAGCCTAGTCCCTGGGCATGTGGAGGAGCTTGTAACATAATACTTGGCTAATGTTGACTTTGGTCAGATAAACTATGGGTTTACCTCACCTTCCCATGCTCAGATGATAACAAATGATGTGCATGACATCGCCAGCTCTGAGTAATGTCTCTGTAATGGGAAGCAGCTGGTCACTGGAGTAGTTCTGTTAGTGGACATGGAGGTGAAACATAATTAAACTTAATACATACAATATGCTCTGTTATTCTGCGGCATGCATTTAGATTGTGTTCTGCACAAATATTAAAGATATTATTTTGCTGTGGGTTCAGAAATGTAATAGATCTGTTCATGTAACAACTCTATCTGCCTTTCCTGTATGGCCACATTTCCTATTCAGATTTTTCTTTTTCCTTAAAAAATGCTTCTCTTGACCCAAGCTGATTTTCCTTTATAAATAATCTCCTCCTCCTGACCACAATGCATACATTATTTAGTAATTATTTGTTATTTCTATTCAGGAAAGGCTTAGAGATAGGGAGCTCCAGTAAGTTAAACACTGCCTGAACACTGAAGAGTCAGTCCCGGCCCAAATTGCACATGGTCTGTTTTCTTTCACTTAGATAAACCAGGTAAGTAAGGGACTGCATGGAAATAATGGGATAATACTGATTGGCATGAAAAACAGCAGTGATTATAGAGCTGCCTGCCTATTGTGTAGCTTTTTTTTTTATAGGCATCTTGGCACAGCAGTAATGTGGTAGTAAATGTAAAACAGTTTAACTCTTTTTGTCTGATACTCTGAGTCAGGCACTGAGAAACAGGCCAACTCTATTGTGCACATGAGAAACAGGCAGACAATTCCTGCTCATCCTCTTTGACTATGCTGCTGAGATTCTTAGAGAAGGATTGGGAAAGGAGAAGTGAAAGAGCATTTAGAGGAGACAGCATCAATGGAGAAGGTGCAGATGTGCTTATTAACACCTTTTTTGGTAAAGACATGGCAGCACAAGCAGTGTTTCAGAAGCATGTCCAGACAGCAGTGGATGGAGAGGGCAAATTGTATGATTCTCCAACTCTTTCTCTTCTTTCTGGTACAGCTGTATTTCAGATGGTTCATTTTACTAGAAATAAATGTGGAATATTATAACCAACCACAATGTTAAAGTTTTACCCTACTTTAAGCTGCATCTGTCATATCTATTTAACCCTTCTATTGGAAACATGTTTCAGGACTAGATCTATACTTGGACTTCCATGACTAAACCCTTTACAGAATAATCATTGAAACCTTCTTTTCTGAGGCCTTTTGATAACAATTTTGGCACTTCATGCAAGCTTTTTAGAAGAGTATTTGAGACATTGCAGAATTCCACAACTTTATTTACTGGAATAGCCAGTACCATAAATGAAATATTCCTTAAAAATAACGATAAAGTCACCAAAATCAAGAGGACAGGAAAAAGAAAAGTGACCAGATTTTATTTTCTTTTAATTCCCTGATATTTGTTGTGTTTATACCCAAATATAGAGCTGCTTCCCTTTAATGTTCTAAATGTTGCAGTGAATTTTATTTTTTTTTTTTCCTTCACTGTGCTTTTAATACTTTTGTAACCCCCTAGGGACTTAGAGAAGGATCATGGCTTGTGAGAGGAGGCAGCTCACATGCTGCACCTGGATTTCAGGACTGTGTTCAGGTAGCAGGGAATGGGAATCTGCAGCTGAGCAGCTCCTAGAGTAGATGATTTAATAAATCACTTGTTCTAAATATTGTGGCATCCCTTTATTATATTAGCCAGAATACAGTATGTGAAGAAATCTCAAGTACAAGTTCATTCCTGCTCTTCACTAGCCTGTGTAATGTAAAATATCTCTTCCAATTCTTCCTACATATGTTACCTTTTAACTTTGTGTCCTTTTGTTCTGGTCTGTCTAATTACCTCAAGTAGATAATCAAGCTTGATTTTATAATAAACCATAGCCGGTTCAGGCTTGTCATGACTGATTTATCGACTCCCAAGACTAAGGACTTTCAGCCTCAAGACTGAGAATATTTCTGGCTGCAATTCAAGGTGTTAATTCTGAGCTTTAAAATCTAAATACGGTTTGGAACATGCGTCCTATGTTTTCCCTTCAAAAAGCCTGCATTTCTGTTGGTTTTTTTGTTGTTGTCCGAGAGGAATTTAAACTGGAATTAAGATCAAACAAACTCAAACCATCCAATTTTGCAGAAACATGTAATCATCATGACAAAGACTGTCCTCTTGAAGGCAGGGGGGCTATTATATGTGAATGGAAGTTTCTAGCAGTGGGCCTTGAGGGGGAAAATATGTCTTCATGAAAGATGCCAGCATGCGTTTCCCTATAACAGACTGGTTCAGCACCACCTGATGGGGTGGCATGTGTCTCTACACGTGTGCACGCTTTAGAAATGTAAAGGTGCAGTGCTAAGAAAACAAAATGATGATAGCTAATGACTCATATACACCATTTGGTGTCCCTTAGGGACCGCTTCTTTTCCAGTGTTTTACCTCAGCAGTTGATCTCATTGGGGACATGAGAGCTAATCATCCTTCCAACTATTCATCCAGGGATTTGAGGCCCCAAGTTCTCAGTGGAGGGCTTTTATACCGCAGCTCCTTTAGCAGACAGTTGTATTCCTACCTCTCTGCACCAATCAGCAAAGCATTGGTGTAGATTTGAATGCAATCTCTGTATGCAACAGATATCTACTAATGGGCATTAAGGTCTCTTAGCTACCTCAATCAGTAACAGAGGGATGCCAGGATTGTGTAACAGGTACATTACCACACGTCTGCATATTCCATCCACTGCTGCTCCACTGTAATTCTTTCTTCTTACTGCTAACAGGCATCAGGTCTTGTGGATCTTGTGATATTTTCTCAGTGTTTTTATTCTTAGAATTCAATGTCAGTTTGGGTTTTCACACATTTCCAAGGTTGTATGCCTTCTCCTAACTCAATTATTTCACATTTTCCAATGCAGAGTGGCATCTGGCCTCTGTGGGCCATGTTGCATGAGAGCCACATCTCACTAGACCTGATTACATGACCTGTTATTTATTGCGCTTCCAAGACTTTTTTTATCTGTCGCCTTGAGACACTGTATTTAATGCCTCATCCACATATGTATATAGTAAGCATGAACAAAAGAAGCCCTCCAGAGGACATTTTTATTGCTTACCATGCTTTTATGATCAAAAAATGACAACGTGTCATAGGTTGTTGGTTTTTGGTTTTAGGTTGGTTTTTTTTTTATAGTTGTGTTATAGATTGAAAATATCAGGAAAGTCCATGTTACTTGATGTCTGCATATAAATAGAGTTTACAGGTTTGCAAGTATTACCCGCTCTGCAAACTCATTTGGGAATTTAAAGGGTAACAAACCCAGTTTTGCTCTGGCATCAGGAAACTCCAATAGTAAAATGTTGTTGGTCAAATATTGTGCTTGGAGCCTTGATTGTTCCCCCTGGAGTTCCAGAGATGAACATGAGGAGAGAGTGATCCTAAGGTTGGGAGGAAGGAGCCCCTCCATCAATAATTCAGACCAGAATAGGACCCAGTTTCCCCATTTCACTTGTATAAGTCTGCAGAGCCAGCAGGAATACAAGGTTGTAATTTTTTTTTCCTCATGTTAGTAAAATAAAGAAAAATTATTCTGACCATAAAAGACCAGGCTTCATCTGTATTTTAGATTAGAAAACACAGAAAAGAGACAAAGAAACAAAGTCTTTTCCATCACAGATAATTAATCCCCTTATTTAATGCCCAAGCCTACTCACAGCCTGTGCTGCCCTGACCTCAGAGACTGTGCTGATAACAAATCAAGCTTTGCCATTGCAAAGGGGAGGAGAAGAGGCAGTGTCACAGTGGGCTCCTCTGACACATGTTTGCTCACAGAGCAAGGAATTGAGTGCTGCACGTTTCTAGGAGCAGGCTGTACACCTGCCTGTCTTTTGCAGGAGGCAAAATTTGTGGGTAAAAGGTATATTGCTTCTTGGACCAACTCCTGTAGCTGGAAGAGTATGCGCCAGCCTTCTGATGGCCTGAGGCAACCAGAAGACTAAAACTTTAATTATAGCAGACAGTAAAAAGGTGAATTCAAAGGAAGGAGTAGTTTTGCAGCACATTATAATTTTCCTCCCTTTATTAATCTTTTCATCTGCCACAGACTTACCTGTCAATTCCTTTGCAGAATAACCTCCCTGTTCCCACTTCCCTTTTAATATTCCCTTCTCTTTTACAGGTGCCAACCAGCTTTTTTGTCAATGACTTAACGTATGTAATTAAACCGAAAGGATGTGCTCCCTACTTATATTTAGCTTGGAAGTTCAATGCTTCTATCTCAGACCTGAACACGGGCTTCTTTTTTGTTTTCTGACTATACTGGCCTGTAAACCTTATCTTGCTTATGACATTAGACCATAACAGCTACAGCAATACTATTACAAATGTGTGGCATTATTCTTAAAGTAGCCCTCCAAATCCAGACCCGCAGGGTAATAGTCAATTTATGGCTGTAAGGAAAAGATCTCTTGTGTAAGAGGGGTAGTCTTCTTCTAAGGGCAAAACAACAATTTGAGCTAGTTTTTATACACAGAAGACTTTTTTATTTCTTTATTCTTGTTCTGTGCCTCTTAGTCATTAATCTCTCCTATGGAAACTTGTCAAATACTTTTGGAAATTGAAACAAATATGCTGCTTCCATACTTATTTTTCTTATCATTTATAACCACAATGTCTTCAAGAAAGCTCCAGCTTCTCTTCCTTTGCTCCCTATCTCCTAAATCCCTTTTGCCTCATTCGAAATGGACTACTGTTCCATTTCAGTCTCACACATTTTTCATCTCCTCCCTTTTGCAACAGTTTTCTAGTCAATGTCTTTTGTGAAGTTTTCATGTGATGAAACTCTTCGATGTTTTAAGCACGTCTGAACATCCCATCCTTGTCAGTAAATGTCTTTGATGTTGCCCATATGCATGCTCACTCACAAATACTATAGTTTTATTCTAATGTGATCTAACCAAAACAAGGCTGTTCTAAGTCACTTCCCTGGTTCACAGTAAGTTTTCCACCAAGGATGAGTTTAAATTTAATTCCTTCTTCTTGTTGTTGATTTAACAAGGTAAACAAGGAAATTACTCCAGCAGTTTCCCAGTAGTTTCTTTATATCAAGGAGGTACATACAAGATAGTGACTTCCTGTTACTGGATATGCAACAGAGGTGCCAAAGAAAGTGCAGTGACAGTAGGTATCTGCTATAGCTTCTGGAAAGAGATGGGAATCTCCTTGAAGGGCTGCAGAGATTACTGTGGGTGAACTGAATCACTCTGCACAACGTTCCATCTTTTCCATGGGCCACATGAGGAGCTGAAAAGGCTCCTGTCTGAGGTGCCACGGTTAGATGTTTTGGTGTGGGTTATATGAATCTCTCTGAATCTATAGTGAGGTCCTGGATTGACTTTATCTTCATTTCAGCTGAAAGTGAATTTCTACAATAAAGCTGCTGCTTTGTTTCTCAGTGAACAAAGAAATTCCTCACAAAAAACCTCATCATTCCCCAGTATTAGATTAGACCTAGGATGAAAGTAGACTTTTGCTGCAGAAATAGAATTGAATTACAGAAAGGGTTCCTGGATTGTGTCATTTCAGAGTTGTCATGTTGTCGCAAAACAGGGAAATAAGAAGAGAAAAATTCAATTTTCCTGATATCAACCTTGCTTTGTAGATTTCAGATTATATCAGCCTTTGAATTAGGAATGTTGCTGTGGCATTTAGGCCCGTGCAAGTTGTTGTGCTCATGGGAAACTGAAGAAACTGTGCTAAGAAACGGAGGTGGGCAGAGGATGGGTGAAGTTTCTCTCTTCCAGGAGTTCCTGCTGGACCTATGTGAGAAGCTAGAGGGAAGAGGTACGGGGTTGTTGGAGAAAGCTGGGCTACCAATTCCAGGTCACAGTGGTTGCAGAGAAGTTGTCAGGGAGGCACATGAACTTACACTGAGGGCCTGTCTTGAGAGACAGCCACGCGCTTGCTTGTTCAGCTTGTAGGAAAAGCAACTTTTGGGTTCCAAATCTGTTATTTTGTGTATTTTTTTAAATGAAGAAGTTACAAATGATTACGCATTACATGTTAGCAATGCTGTAAAATGAGTGGTTTGTGTGCGTGGATAAGATCAATGTGACTTTAGACGTACACTCTGGTGCCATTTCTGCACTAATGACATCTACAATTTACATCCGGCTGTTAAGTAGAAGAGCTTATGATCCTGATCTTTGCTGACAGAAAAACTTTTCACATCACCTTCCCAGCCAGACGTTCATAAACAAGGGTTTTGACAGTTGGTCCATAAATCAAGTCAAGCATTTAATCATTGTTCTCTTAGGTGGCTCTTTTAAGCTTGTTTAGCTAAACATATACATTTACTTAAGATGAACTGTAACAATAACATCTGGAGATCTTTTCTCTGAAAGAAAATGCCAAAGGGTCTTACACAAGGATCAAGCACATTTTATAAACTGTGGCTGGGTTTTTTGGAATTCAAGCTGAATAAATGTGCTTTCAGCTTTTGAGAGGATCAAGGGCCAGTATTATTTAAATGTTCTTTTTACTTGTGTGGCACTCTGCAGGGAATGTGCTTTCACCAAAGCATTCTTGCATTTCTCATTCCATAATGAATCTCTGTTTTCATCCTTGCCACCTGGGACCCTAGCACAGCTCTGCTAATAGCAGTGGAGTCACACTGGTGGAACTAGATGCAGAGTGGAGTCCAAAATATTTATTTTAGAATATTCTGCTCTGCAGTAGACTGCCTTCAAAGGAGAATGTCAAAGAAGGAGTTGCTGGGTATTTTACATTTTTATCTTTGCTTGTATCAATCATCTGTCTTTTATCCCTCTTTTTCCTCTTCAAGATATATGAGACACTTTCTTTCTCTCCTGAAGAGGCTTTTTTTTTTTTTTTTAATTCTTCTCCCTCTCTACTCTCTTTCTTCAGAAATCATGCTAATTAGCTGTGGTTTGCTCACCTTCTGAATCAGTGTTATTATGCATTTTAGGTTTGCTGTCTATCAGTTTGGTTACTTTGTTTTTTCATATTCAGTTCACAACATGAAGGAGAATTCTACTGAAATTTAACAAGCCTTAGGGAAAAAGATTCAGACCAGTGCAGTCAGATTTATAAAGTGGCAGATAAAGTGGGAAAGATTTTGCATTACTTCTGCCACGTTGGGTGTTTTTTTGATAGATGGACTATATCTCATCTGTGATTCAGAATGACGTCGATTCTTGTTTTGAAGGGGTACCATGACCAAGGCTGTTCATGATAACATAAACCCTGTAATCTGGAAATGCTGGAAAAGGTGAGTACAAAAATAATAGACATGAATTCTTGGCCTAGGACCATTGTTATTTTGTGATTTAGTTCTCAGGAACACAGCCTGTTTCATAATGTGAGACTGGCATTTAATCTGAGAAACCTGACTGTTTTGAGAATTATACAAGGCAGCATGGAGCTGTTTAATGCTTAAGTGACAAAAAAACATAAAGATGGGGGCCATAATTCTATCTGAAGCAGTATACTTTCCTGTGAAGCTTAGACGAGTTCAGTCTTGATTTAAATATCTGGAACTACAGTACACAGGGTAAAACATAAATCCTCTCAGTGCTGGAAGCCAGAGACCAAGGAGCCAGTCAAAAACCTCTCCGAACAGCAAATTTATCTGTTGGGTTTAAAGCACATGTGCTAGACTGAGAAAGGACCTCTTCTAACCTGGTCCTTCTGTCCCATTTCAGCAGTACAAAGAAGCTATAAAGCTGCCTAAAATGTGAAAGGCTAAAAATTCACCAGCATGGCAAAAGGGGTTGAGAGCCAGCATTACACAGAGCAGTGTGGCAGGGCACGTGGCCCATTAGCAACCTTCATTAAGTACCACAGCCCTACAAAGCTCAAAACTGTCCTGAGGCCACTTCAGCACAAATCGAAGGAGAAAGCAGTCACTGGCAGTTCCAGGTGCTAAAAGCCTCTTTTCTAAGCTCCCCTGAATACAGCTGTAGCGCAGCTGAGAACATGACCCACAGAGCTAAACAGTACAGCTGGTGTGAAAAAAAAAAAACCAAAACCCAAATCAACTCTAGTGAATTCAGCCAGCCCAGCTGCATGGGCCACATCCAGATTTTAAGTCATCCGTCCCTTGCCAACCAAGCTGATGGCGCTGCCAGTCATTGGTCCTTTCTCTCCCACCAGCAGCCTCTCAGAAGCCCTTTCCCCTGCCCATTGTAGAGCAACATGGCAAGCTGAGCTTGTCCTGATGGAGGGAAGGGCAAGAGAGGGTACATTGTATGGTCAGCTCTGACCTGCTCTTTCTTTGGTGCTGGGGTACCTGCAAGAAGCTGCCATCAGCTGCCTTGTCCTCACTGCTTGAAAAGCTGTTACTGCCTTTCTGGTGAAACTGGTTTTGAGTGTGAGCTATCAGCTGGTTCAGAGTGGACTAGATACATCCTTGTCATGATGTATCCTACTACAGATTATAGTCTGAAAAGTTTGTTTCCCTTAAAAACTCCTGTGGAGTGGAGATATTTCAAATGAAATGGTCAACAACATTTCAGAACTTTGCAAACCTCATCTACTATTGGCATGAAAGATATTTTTTTTCCCCATAAATGAGGAGACAGACAAGAATATTGAAACTTGGAAAAATCTGCTTGCTGGCTCTGTTGCTTTCTGTGCTCAGTTGCTGGAAAACTCACAGGCAGAACATATGGGGCAAGACCCAATTAGCTGTTACAGACCTGACAGGCTTTTAGGAGAATCAAACTGCTCAGACAATATTCTCATTTAACCACCCTGATCTCAGCAAGTGTCACAAGGTTAGATTTGTCCTCACTGGCTAAGCTGGAAACTTTTCAGACTGAAGGAAAAAGAGGACAGAAGTAAAAAGCAAATTTAAGTTTCAAGTTTTAAAAAGCTGGAACAAATCATTTCAGACATTGACAATAGCTGAGATCTTTCTGCTTTAACTCTTTCCTTGGTTGCCAAGCAGAGGGGCAAACGTAATCCGGCACATTCATGGAAGATGTAATCCTTCATGATTTCAGCTATTAGAGCCAAAAATAGATCTATTTTTCAGAGTATGGGTGAATATAATTTTATTCCAAGGCGTAATTTGCCTGATTTTTCAGGTAGAGTTTAAAAAGAATGACAAATAATACTGCCACTACAATGTGAAGGCTTTTCACCTCTGAGATATTACATCCTCCCTCCAAAGTCTGGACGGGCTACAACTGCCAAGACAGAACATCAGATTATTTAACATGAAATAAAAAAAGCACGTACTTCTTTCTGGCTCCATTTGTGTAGCAGTTGAATTTTCCAGAGTATTTCAGCCTCAGGCTGATATTTGACGTGTAAAATTTCAGTCAAAACTGCTAATGATTGGCAAAGCTAAAAGCAACTGACAAGAGGGCGTTGTAATAGGAAGTGTCAGACGCTTTTAATAATAGATGACCTCAGCAGCCTTGCCTCCTGTTTTATCATTTTGAACAGTTTTGTTGTCTAAGGTCAATGATGTATTTTTGTGTGTGTTTCTGTCTGTATTTCTTTCTGTATTTGTATTTTAAATCTAGTAAGATCCTCCTTCAGTTAAGTTTTACATAACATGGAGTTCCATGGGAGTAATTGCTTGGTGCAAGTGTTTGCACCTACCTGTTCATCATTTACAACCTCTATTTATTTCACTAAATGCTTCATAGTTTTGTAGCAGGGAGCAGTGTCCACAGGACCTGTCCACTTACCCCCTCTGTAAAATTTATGAGCTTTGTAATGCTTCTATATAACTTCCTCTCCTCCCTGGTGAGCAATCCAAGGTTTTTTCAGTGGTCATTCCTATGAGCAGCTTTATGAAGTTCCCAATGATATTGTCCTATTTTTGCTGTGCTTTCATAGTGCTTGGGGAGGATGCGGTGACTAAATCAGAACATTGTATGTCAGTTGAGAGTTTGGCTTTTCTAAGAGGCTTGCAGTGTTTTTCCATACTTTTTTTCTCATTTCCCTTATCCAGGCTAACCTTTAATTGGCTTCCCTGGGCCCTTTGATGCAGTGCCACACTGCCAGATCTTTACTGCATGAGCCATTCAGCCCACCCTTTGCAAAGAGCCTCAACTGGGATTTGTTAGCGCTGACATCCTTGTGCCCATCTGCTTTCCTTCTGTTTGGTTCCTCTAAAATGCCTCTTGATATACATATATATATATTTTGTTGTTGTTGTTGTTGTTGAGGCAATCGACTGTATGTCTTTTGTGGGTTGCGCTGTAACATTACTCTCTTTTCAGTACAATTATCAACGTGTTACCTCCAATCACACCACTCAGCTCAGATGGAAAATGTTTGCTTGTTCCTATTCTTAGTTTTCCTGCCTCTTTGGACAACTTCTGATCCGTATCAATCAGGACAAGACTTTGCCTCTCACTTTATGCCTGCATAGTTTCTTTGACAGCCTTTTGGGAAGGACTTTAGCAAAAACTTTATGCAAGCTTAAATAATTGCAGACTGTTTATTGAGAATTGCATGATTATGCTGCATTTATTATACATGGGATGTCAAATATGACTACACCTTTTTCCCCAGTACACTTGCATGTTCCAAGTCTTGTTATTTTTATATTGCCCCACTACTAGGTGTAGTTTAACACCTTAAAAAAATTGCATAACAAAACCTATGAAGGAAGTCTGTGTGAGGGTTTCTTTTTCATATTGGAAAAAGATTCTAAAAATATATTGAAAACAATATACTATCATGTATCCTTGAACTGAAACCAACACTGCCAATTTTCACCCGGAACATATTTTTATAGTTGACATACAAAACTCTGGAAAAAAAAAATGGTTTATTATAAAACTACTGACAGATCCCTAGCTGTGGAAATGACATGGTGAGGCAAAAGAAGCATCTTAATGTGGATAACATTTTCTATCCTGCAGATGTTGCAAAGAAATGCATTTTCCCTAACAATGGGATAAAGAATCATTATAATTTGAAAAGACATCATTTGGTTTTATCTCTAATTTTCCAAAAAAAAAAAAAAAAAAGATACTTCTTGAAATAATGAATGTCTCTTCTGTTCTTGGTGTTTATAAACATGCATCTTTCTAGAAAGCATTGTCAAAGAGAGTCACCTGTACAGTGTTCTGGTGACAAATTGGAAATACCAGAAAAGCTAATTTCATTTCTGAATGGTAAGGTTGGTTCTGTGCATGAGTGTGTGTGAAATTGCTACACCTTTAGTTCACTGCTCTGAAATATTAGCAGATGAACCTTTGGCACATGCTGCCAGAAATTACAGATAAAATTTTCTAGCAGTTAGAAGTTTAAGTTACAAGTTTTAGCCTCAACCACTACTATAATCTAAATTAAAATGTGTTGTGCACAAGAGACACAAAGCCTGAATTCTTCCTTAATAGGGATACAAGTTGAGCTAATTTTGTGTGCTCAGTATCTCACTCTGGTTCCTCACGTATGCTGTTCATTTATAAAGACTTCTGATTTCTTTTCAGACAAGATCTTTTCCCTGTTAAACTGGATAACGAAATAGGGCATTTTAAGAATATTGTCAAGATTGCTACTTTCTAAGGAAAAATATAATGCTGTGGTTTGGGGCTTTTCTTTTGCTTGCTGAAAGACAGCCAAAAGTAATGCCTGTATTTTAAGCTATTTTGGAGGTACAGAGATGTAAGTGTTCTTGGAAAGGTTCCTTTTCCTCCTCCTGTAAGCATTTCTCATTTTTTTCAGTCTCTTTTTTGATGAAGAACCTCATGAGAGGTTTCTGTTTGTTAGGAAATAAAAACTATGTCATAATAAACTTCTTGACAAGACACAAGTGCTTTATACAAATGTATTGGAGGGGGTTGGTTGGGTTTTGTTTGTTTGTTTGCTTTGTTTTGGTGGCTTTTTTGTTGTTGTTGTTGGGGTTTTTTTGTATGTGGGGTTTTTGTTGGTTTGGTTGGTTGGGTTTTTTTTGTTTTGTTTTGTTTCCCAGTTGCTTTGGAAGTTTTTCTCTTGTTCATCTTATTTTCAGTTCTTTTCTTGAAGACTTAGGCAATGCTGTGATCAGTCTAGCTAATGGCTGGCCAGAGAGTCCCAGCTGTTTGATATTTGGCATGGTGCTCTCCACATGCTCAGCGTTGGTTTATTATTAGTTGAGGCGTGCATTTCCCCTTGCTGTGAGAGACAGGAGAGATGGAAGGAGTCACTGGGGGCCAAAAGCATTAACCCAGTTCTGTACACTGCCCTGCACAGGTCCCAGAGTAACTTAAAAGAACCTCAGGATGATTTAACACATCCCAGCTGGCTGCCCCTGGGCTATTTGCCAAAATCAAGGTTTATTAGTCCGCACCATTCCATTGATAATGGCTCTGGTACTGAGGCCCCAGGGAGGGAGGCCTGCAGAGCAGCTGGCTACTCTGGCATCTCTAGCTGCTGATGACCTTCCTTGTACTAGAGATATGCCCAGATGGTGGAGAGAAGGGTTTTCTGCTCTGTGGGAGATCCAAAAGGAATGGAGACAAGCAGAAAAAGCTAATCATAATGTTATAATTATCGTACTTGTGCTGGAAAACTTTATGGTTGTGACCGAGATGCCAAAGGATGCAGAAATGTCTGTCTACATCTGTTGAAAGGCTGAAATGATAGCTTTCAGACATATGGACTACCCTTATTTACCTTAGCGTGATGCACGCTCTCCTGATGCCTTTTTAATGTCAAGCCTCTTTTAAATTGGTCAATGGAATAATTACTGTACTCAAACAGTGTGATGAAGAAGGGCGACTGTTTTATTACGAAGTTAGGGGTATCCCATTTGGGATTTCTCTAACAGCCATGAAGAGTACTACAGTTACTGCCAACACCGACCCTTTGACCACTGAGTCAGACTGCCTAAAATAGGCACTTCTGAGAGCTAAGGGTACTTATATTATCAAGATCTAAAAACAATCAGTCAGATTCATAGATGAAAAGGGAAGTTGAAACATTATCTTGACTTGCAGTGAATGCATGTGGAGATTTTCAAACCCTGCAAAATTTGAGGAAGGGAGGGGTGGCCAAAGGAAGCCTTAGCTAATGAAGAGATGTTTCAAAAACTATCATTCTAAATACTTGTTACTCAAGTACAGTATTACATTCATGAACTTACCAGCTGCAGATCAAGGCAATGCTAATGTGAGCTTATAGCTTGTATTTATTTCATCTTTTCTATTTATTTGTGTGTGTTTGAGAACACAGGTCAAATCACAGGTGTAACAATGAAAGAGTAAAAAAGAAATGTACTGTTTCATAAGCAACTTATTCCACTATTGTCTAGCACACTTTATTACCCTCCATTCTGGCAGGTGTATAGCTAAGAACTGAGGATGTTGCAGATAATCCAAAGCTGAGGGTACTGAGGGTTTTCCAAAGCTGAAGAGATGGTTGCCTAGGCACTGTGGCTCAATTCCATGGTCTTTTCACAATCCGTCCTCTTTTTAATGTAGAAGGAATCGTATTTTGGATAGTACTTTCTGTTCTCTTTGTTTATACGACCTTCAGCTCATACTCCTCAGTGCAAAATGCTTTGATCTTTAAGTAACTCATTGCATCTGATTTTCCATCCTTTGTCATCTATGTCTATATGCAAGCTTTCTTATCACCAGAGCTCACTTCTCTTCCTTCCCACATGGCTGCCCAGTCCTCAGAGCGTACCCAACTGAGACCCCTGTGTACTCACATATCCTTGGTTTGGATGGAGATATGCTGCCCATGGCCTGAGCCTGCCATTAGTGAAAATATCTTCTGTAAAGCAGCTTAATGGTTTTTCATGGTCCTGAAGAGCTGTAGTAACTAACACTCTGTATTTACAGTGAGAGCTGAGCAAATAGGAATGGTTTCAGTTCATTGAGGTGCTAGATGGCTTTTAAAGCCAAAATATAACAAAATATCTTTGACATAGTGCATTGAAGTTTAATTAAGACATCTCTTTTTATAGACAGGAGTATTACTTGCTGCTATCAACACTGGCTTCTTTTCAGATCATGTTTTATGTAGCATAGTATTTCTCAAGATAGGATTCTTGGTTAATTCTTAACCAATAAACAGTTTATTAATTCACCAAGTACCACTTTATTTCTTACGCAACAGTTAGTTAATCAAATCCAACAGGTATTCTGCCCATGCACAGAACATACAAAGATTGTCCTACAAGTTACAGCCATAAACTGTATGGAGGTCAAATAGTTCTGGTAGAGGATAATACAAAATACCAAGATTTCTCACTACATTCATTTATAGACAGCAAATCTTTACTACATGTAGTATACTTACTGTCCTTCCAGTACTCTGTGGGTTAAAGATACAATGGTTTTAGGAATTTGGACCTTGCTATTTAAATGATTTAATGTGAATGAAACTAGGAAAATAATACCAGGAGCAATCATTTAATATTACACTTTAAGTCTCTCTTATGCCTGCTTGCTCATGCTTTTAAAGGAAAAGCATGCATGTAGAATAACTTGGTTAAAAGTTTGAAATATCGTCACTAAAGATTTTCCAGCTGATTTCACAGAACAACTTTCTGTCATTTCCAGTAATGACACCAAGAGAAATACATCCCATGCAATAAAGCTCATTGGTTTTTTCATCCAAAAATAAACCTGAAGGAGACACAGTACTTCCTCTGGCTTGAGAAGCCCCTGAGCTGCAGAGTGTTGGAGGTTGGGAGATCATTATAAGCTTCAGGATTGTACTGTTCTGGTACTAAACAGAATTAGCAATTTGCTGTTAGAGGCAGGTTAGTGGGCTAGAAGGACCCTTCAGTCTGACAGATCCCAGGGTTTTTTTGTGTTTCTGTGAGAACCTGCCCATGCAGGTGATACGCCTCTCTGGACTGTACAGCTTCCTTCCAGTTTTGGCAAGGCTGCTCTTGATCCTGTGACCCTGGAAAGGCAAGGAGAGTGTTTGTATGCATTCCACAGTTTCGAGGATCCACACAGTAACTCCAGTTTAATAGGCAGAACTTCTTTCATCATTCATGAGAGAAATGAGCCCCTTTTGTTTTACTTTGGAAAATGACCAATGGAATGCCTGAATTTCCCCCCCACCCCCCCCCCCCCCCATTATGTCTGAGGTCACATTAATATCCAGAAGATAGTATTTTACCATCTTTTACACACTGGAGGCTTTAATACAAGGGTTATAGCTCAGTATTAGCCCAGCTTGGGCATTTAAATTTTTCCTATGTCTCCAACTTCCCTTCAGGATTCATTTACACCTACATAGGTACTTATATATTCCAATAACCTTTTTTTTTTTTTTCTTTTTCTGTCTATACAAATGCCTCTCAGATTTCTGGATTTTCTCAGATTTCTTTCCTAGATAGCAAGTAAAGAAAAATCCAGTAACAGTTACTAGGCTGTATAGTCATGTTTTATTTATTTGCTTTCTCATCTTCTAGTGCTTTGAGGTGAAAAGTGATCTCATTTTCAAGGAACATGGTGAAGTTTTACTTAAGGAAGAGGCCCGTTAGGCAAAAAGATTTGAACAGCTTCCAATGGAGGGAGCTTGGAGGGGTTGCTTCATCTGGCTACAGCTAGTCTTACAGAATAACCCACTGTGATAAGTCCAAAACTGGAGGAATGAAGTGCAAAACTGGAGAGTTATCCCAAGCAACATACAGTGAGTGCACAAAGACTTTTGAAAGTCAGCAAATAACAGCTGTGCACATTTTACAATATATAGGCAAAGTATTTCGTTGTATCTTGCATATTGGCCAGTCCCATCTTAAACTGGCTTTGGAGTTATTAACTGGGATCAGGTGGCAGTGTGCAGAATTTGCAGTCTTGTTATTTTCTTCACAATGGACTTGTGACTGACCCCATATGAGGAAGTGATTTATTGATGAGGAGATGGAAGAACCCCATTGTTCCTACTGCGCGGAGTGGTACTTAAGTAATGGGGACTTTGGGACGATAAGCACTTGGGACATTGTGAGGTGCTATAAACTCATGAATCCTTCAAAATCCTGGCGCTGGTGGAAAGAGCCTGTGGATAGAGCACTGACCCATGACAATGCTGTTGTCTGTTCCTCTTTCCCTCTCCTTCATCTCCTTCCCTGCATTTATTTTGATTTTGTTTTTCTCTACCTTTTTCCTTCTTTCCTATTTTTATGCTTTTTTCCCCCTTCAGCTTTCACCTCCACAAATTTCCACTGCAACGGCAGTGGGGTTTTACACATGGAAGAGCAGCTGATTGTGGATGGAGACTAAGATTAGTTGATTTTTTCTGACTAGTTTCTTACACATGCAGCTGTCAGCTGTGAAAAACTGACAAACTGTCATCATACTCCCTCAACACCAAGTCCTGAATTTTCCAGCTCATTCTCAGGCTTGCCTGTCAGATACTTCTTTACAGAGCTGTTCTAAGGGGCAACTAAATGGATTCACCATGGGCAGGTAGTGTCCAAGAGCCCTTTGAGGTCAAAATGGCACTGCTGGCTATCCATAAGCAGAAGAGTAACAGAAATAACAATACAATGACACTAGATTTCTTCACACAACAGTATCGAAGTTACATCTTAGGAAGAGAGTGGCATCTACAGTGGTAACATTCTGTTGTATCATTCTTATTTGCTATTCTCTCCTATTATTTGCATTGCATTAGAAGCTCTAAACAAGATTGGGGTCCTGTTGTGCCAAGTGCTGCAGGAATAAAAGATGAACCAGGAGTGATTCACCCCATGATTTGCTTGTAAAAAGAGAAGATGGTTTCCTTTAATTTAGTCTTTGTCATGTATATTGCTCTAAATAGAGTGTTTGTCTCGTGATATTGTGGGAAGGGATCAAAAGGAGGCCAGATTTGCTTTTAGTGTTTTCAGCTACAGCATAGTCAGCTCTGAGGAACAGCATCTAAAGTTTTGGAATCATCTGCAGTAAACTATTCCTCTGTGCAGACACAGAGCTTCCTTCAAAAAAGCAAAAGTACAATAATACAACCCTAAAGCTCTGTCAGTGATATATGTCTCAGAAGTCATTTTCAAGTTGCAAGTGTTTTGATGATGCTACAAGGACTGTGTTTATGGAGTGGGTCTGGCAGATGCTGTAGAGATCATATAAATTATTACTTGGTTGATTATTAATGAGAAACTTTCATCTGGATTCTCCCTTACCATTTTTGTCAAAGTTCCCTTAGAGACGTGGTTTTGCTACAGTCCAGGCTCTATTTCACAGAATATAACTCTTGCTAAATGGTGTTAAAATGGATCCCCTGGCCAACTGAGAAAGCTGGAGGTCAAGGAGTTGATTTCCTGCCCCTCCTTCATTCACTCCTTTCCACTTCTCCAAACATACACATGCACATGTGCACACACATGCATACACACGCAAACACACACATGCATATTAATTCTACTTTCCTTACTCCTGTTCCTGCAGATGTCCTATGCCCACATACTGCTTCATCGATCGGGTTTGTGCAGCACTTTTTTAAGGGCATCTGCCCATATCTTTCATATTTAGTTCTTAAAAAGTTCAGAATTAGATGAGCACCTACAAAGACATCTCTGCCCATGCAGTTACCTTCTCAAGATTTTAAAAGGGCTCACAGTCAGAGGTTCCATATCCATATTCCTTGTAGCAGCTCTGCAGGGACAAAGACCATATGCCAAACCGATGGCAAAAATATAAAAGCAGAAATAAGATCTGTAATCTTGTGGGTAAATTGAATAAGGAACAACTATTCATGGTTTCTCAGGGTGAAAGAACTAGAAGGTCGGCCTGGAACTGCCAAATACCTTGTTTTACCAAAGCAAAGGGAACATGTTTCCCCACCCTGTTACTACCCTAATACCAGCATTCTGTGAAAGCCAGAGGTATGAACAGGTTCCAACAGATTCAAAATAGGAATAGGTGCACAGTAGGATTTAGTGCAAAGGTATAAATCAAGTCATATGGAACAGGTGCTGGCTAGAAAGGATTGTTCAGTTGTTATCTCTGCCAGTGGCATCAATGTATATGAGCTAAAAATTGTTTGCTCTTCACCTGCCTCTTTCTTATTCTGATGTCCTGGACATCTGCTACTGGCCACAGTCAGATGGTCATTGCTCTGAGGCAGGATAATAATGCTTCTGCTGGTCAAATGGAAGAGCTGTCAAACATTTTTCCACATGCCTTTGTTTACTGGAATGTGTCTGGAAGCTTACCAGACAATCCAACATCTATTCTGGAAACCAAGAAGTCTAGAAGTTTAATGATGTCTAAACCAGACAAGGGAATGTACTGGAAGATGCTGGTGGCTGCCATGTTGCTGCATTCCAAGGTCTGGCTCTTTGGGGCTGATAGTGGTGCTCCACAACTGGGCTTCTTCAGCTGGATCAACACCAAATTAAATTGGCACGTCTCCTTGGGACATCAGTGATATAGTGCCCTACTGTCACTACCACTTCTGTCTTCTTTTTTTCAGTGAAGAAGGCTTTTTACATTGAGAGAAGCCCTATAATAATCACCAAATGAGTCACTTCCACCAAAAGCTTCCAGAAGATGCTAAGATTTGAATGACCGTGGAAAGCAGTGATCCAGTCTTAATCTCTAGCTTGCAGCTGAGTATTCATTCCTAATTTTTGATACAGAAAAAAGGAAACTGATGTGAGGATAAAAGCACTTGCAAACCATAGTTTTGAGGGAGAATTTTAGATAAAAATAAAACTTTTTAGAATAACAAACTTTTTTTCCTTTTTTTTTTTTTTTCCCCCTATTAGGGCACTTTCTAATTTCAGAGAGGAAAAAAGTGCTACTCTTTCTTTGTTGCTGCCAAGTAATACATATACATATATATTTGTTATAAGGGAGGCAGATGTGGTATTAGATTTGCTCTTTTTCAGGAAAACTTAAAACTCAACTTCTAGAAATCAACTCTGTGTTGTCTAAAAATACTCAGCAATGGTGTTTCTGAAGTATACAATCAAATCTCTAGTCTCCAGAAGTTGGTTTTTTTTCTCCACAGAAATGGAAGTTTAATGAACATCTTACTACTTTCATTACTAGCTGCTGCCTGGACTATCCTAATCCTTGCAGTGCATCTTGGCAGACAACTCCATTCCTGAAACCAGATATTTTTTAGCCTTCAACCCTAACAAGAATTAGACTTTTTTTTCTTATGTGTAAAATTATTATTCCCAGCCTGTGGGGACCCTTTCGATGCTTTTTATTTTGATGAGCTATTTTGTGCTCAGATCATTGTTTTCACCGCTCACCATCTCTCTGCATGTTCAGCCAGCAGGTCTGAGCCACATGGCTGCAATGTCCATGGTGGAAACCTTCCATGAAAGGGAGTAGGGGCACACAAACAAATCCATGTTTGCACACGTGGGTGTTCTTATGCATCCAGCAGAAATACAACTTGGCAGAAGTCATAAAACACCACAGCAATTGACAGTTGCAGGCAAAACAAACGACACATCCAAAGGCTAATTCTCAGAATCATATAGGGGATTATACCCTTAAAAAGTAATATTGAGCAGATATATAACCTGTGGTAAGCTGGTGGAAATGTGGTGGTAACAGTATTGGTGATGGAGTGCAGCCCTCAAAAGCACAGCTGGCAGGAGTTATGCATCCATGTTATCTGGGCAGAGAAATAATGTGGCAAAAAAAGGAGGTAATTCAGACAGCAACCATTGTCAAAGAAGAAAAGGAGGATGCTTCTCCAAGATTATGTGGCTATTTTTATGGATGATGAAGTTGCTCCTGCACTCCCAAAATGAAATCTAATAAAAACAATTGTTTTACACTACATTCTGTGTTAGAATATAGTTATCCTTAAAGTCACTTTATTGTTCTTCTGTTTTTTCAAGACCCAAAAATTTCATGTGAAACATTTTGTTCTTCCTGTATCTATCTGAAAGAAAAAGGAATTTTAAAAACTACTGTGAGTGCTCAAGAAAATTATTCTCTCTGACTGCAAATTCCAGATACTTGTTCTTCAGATGTTTTTCATTATTCTCCACCATGGCAGTTTCTTACTAGATGAAACAGGAATTAACTCGTTTTGCAAAGTTTAGGCAGAATGTGGTCTTGAAAATATTGACGTTCAATGCTTTTACTTTTTTGTACAAAGGTAAGAATATTCAAGCCTTTATGTACAGTATCCACAGGGACTCAAATTTGATCAACGTGTACTTTTCCATTCTTAAAGTTCTTTATCATCTCTGCTTACTTTTAATAATTTCATTTAGTAATTATTTATTATTGTTTTTCAAATGTAAACTTTCTCTCTTCTGCCAAGTTGATTTTTATAATTCCAAGAGATCATAAACCCTTACTTAGCTGCATAAATATATCTATAGATCCCTTTAAAAATAATGCTGTGATCATTGAAAACATAAAATACTGTTCAGCTCTTCAGATGTATAGCATATAGATTTAATGTATCTCTCTGTTTAGTGTAGCATATTCATGTCTACAATATCTTTATAATCATATATCCAGATGGACCTGTTAAAAAAACATACATGGACAGTGTTGATTCACTTTTTCACTTTTTTTTGTAATCCTGCATAACTCTTATCGGTATCTTCGATTCCGAAGACCAATAAACTTAGCAGTAAGTTCAACAAGGGTTGTCTCCAGTTCTAATTCTGGTGCCATGGTCTTGCTCCAAATAGGCATTATGGCAGGATGTGGAACAGACTGCAGTGGTGATGCTGATGGATGATCGTCCCCTGTCCCTGGACAAGAGCTATATATCCAACTTCTATAATTACACCACTTGGTAGCATTAATATAGTTTAACTTGGGATTTTTCTGGATCCTATCACAGGTGTGGCAAATTTATTGTCTTTCCTTTCCAGTGACTTTATCAGTTCCTTTTTCTCTGCACCTCAGAGTCCAGACCAGCATTTCCTTTGGACATCCCATCCACAGGAACTTTTCATGGTTTGCCAGCAGCATGCAGGTGGTATGCATCAGCTTCTCTGTAGATGCAAGCACGACCAGTTTCTTCAAGGGTCTGAATAAGATCTTCACTGTTCAGAAATCCAGTTGAATTTTCTATCACTGAAGTTCATAGTAATAGTTTTTAGTATTCAGACAATGCTTTTAATTTCCAGTATGCTCTACAAATGTCGACTGTGCATCCTCTCAGTGCTCATGTGATGTATGAAAACATTTCATTCTTAATTTAACACATTGGGAAACTGAAGGAACTTACTCAAGAGGACAGAAAAAGTAAATCTGGCCCTGGTTAAAAGCTGTTCATTCCTTCAGTAGTTTTGCTGTAGACCTTAGTAGGCATTGGATTAGTGTATCCAAGATATGGAATTAGATTTCAAGAATTATTGGCTGATTCGTCTTCAGTATATCTCAGCACAGTCACCTTCTGGAGGCACAGAGTCCCAGTGCACCTGGAAGGGCATTTCATGAATGTTGTCCCCCAGCACTCTGCTCGTGCTCTCGTAGATTGATTCCCATTTTAAAATAAACTGATGACAAAGCCATGTACTTATTTAGCTCAGGCAAAGTTACTTACAAAGTCGCATTTCCTTCGATGTTGCAGGAATTAGTGGCAAATAATAGTCTTCCATTTAAATCACAAACCTGCTTTGATTGGCATACAACTTAAAAGCTTTCCATCCCAGCTCCCTTTCAAGGCCACATTTGCAGTGTTTGTGCACGAGCTTGCTTGTTGCCATCTCTCTTAGGTTGTTTTTTCTCTGTATCTGGACCACTGCCAAAGGAATATTCAGAAAACTGTACCTTATTGAAACCTGCCATCTCTGCTTTGGGTAAGAACACATGTGTGTGATTTGGGCAGAATTTGCTGTTGGTTCAGTTCACTACACCTGTGGAGAAGCTGAAATGTATCTAGTAGTTGTCTTAAAGAGAACAGCAATTGTTAAATACAACTTACAGTAGCAGTTTCCAGATGATGATGTTTTTCCTTGGCTGTCACATGGTGCCTGAAAGATGCATACAGGAGAGGGAGATGGCCTTCTGTCCAACTTCTTGCACATTTTCACCTGCTCCATCCTTGCCCCAGAATGCTGTGGGACTACTATGGATACTGGATTTAATATGAAATTTCATATCTGGCTAGGACTGTGGTTGATCCTACATTTGTCCAGATGAATGGGCAAGATGCTTCTCTCAGCACATGGAAAGATTTCTCTGACCCAGTGCTGGCTTTCCCTGCATTGAGTGCTATGGTGGTGCTCCACTTTGTGTTCCATGGATCTCTGTGGGCCACTTCAGCAGTGAGCAGTAATGATGGACTTCCACCTGCAGCAGCAGAGTGCTACACAGGATGGCCTGCTGGGACTGTCAGAAGTCTGACTTTTCAAAATGAGATCAAGCAAATTAGCATAGCCTAAGGAATTCTTTGAATTGTATATTGCCCTTTCACCTCTAAATTTATCTCACAGCATTCACTAACCATGAATATTTAATATGGCTACCACTGAATCCTGTGGAATAAATGACAGGCTCTGAGTTTCAAAGCTTAATCTGAAAAGCAATGCATATACATCAATATTGAAAAAAATACATCACACCAAGAGCATATCCTTTTTCATAAGCCCACTTATTAAAAAAAAAAAAAAAAGTAATATCATGACTTTTCATTAATACTAGTCTTCAGTAAGCCTAAAGCAAACCCTTGCTTGCTGTGTGCTTGCTATGCTTGTTGTACAGAACTGCCTGGAAGTGTTGAAGGCTCACAGTGTGTGGAGACCCCAGAGAGTGCAGCCAAGGTAGATACAAGCTCTGTTGGAACAGAGGTTCTCAATCCTCAGGTGTCATCCCCAGAGAAGATGATTATGGATGTTTCACAGCTGTAATAATGCTAATTTTCAGCCATAGAGAGTGCTTTACTCCTGCAAAATGCTATAAAAATGTGAGCTAATCCTCATTAGTTAAGTGTTCTTGTACCCGTTGTAGATGCAGAAATTAAGATACAGTAAGGTCAGCAGACTAACACAGGGTCACATAGCATCTTAGCAGCAGATTTAGGATGAAGAAACAGACCTCTCTGGTCACATTCCCTTGATCATGCTGCCTTGTAGCAAATGTAGCTCAAATTTCCTAAAAAAAATAAATAGATAGATGATAGATAGATAGATAGATAGATAGATAGATAGATAGATAGATAGATAGATAGATAGATAGATAGAAAGAAAATCCTAGAGAAGGACTTGTTTTCCTCTTTGCTTCTTCAAAATAAACAAGCTTCTAAGCTACCAAATCCCATGTTTACATGTATCATTACATTTCCAGTTGCTAGCCAGAGAACTCAGCAGAAAACCTGTAGAACACCAAAGTAACTGTCTTCTTTTAAATAATTGATGATGCCAAATAGCAGCAGTGTTATGCCAACAAAGAGATCGGTCTCTGAAAATATTTTATTCATTATGCCTCAAGAAACCCAAAGCCTCCTTTTTAACGAAAGCAAATTTCAGAAGCTGGCTCCCAGTTCATCTGAAACATCTGCTTATTACAAATCTTGGTGTTACAGCACTGGTGCTCCCCAGTAAATCTTTCAGCCTTAAATAATACGTATGGAAGTCTTGGCAAAGAGATCAGGAAGGAGAAAGAGTAACATTTGCCAAATATGCATTTTACTTTATGGGCTGTGGTATATTTTAATAATACATGGGTTGAAGAGAATCTACTAATCCAATTAAATAAAAATACAAGAAAGAAATAAATCCAAGGTTCAAAAAGACCCCATTTTATGCAGCTGCAACTTTATATTCCAGGGTAAAATGGTTAGAAGTCTTGGCTAACTATGCTTCTGCAAAACAACCAGAAATGGATCTTTCTCTGTACGTCCGTAAATCAAGGTCACTTATGTGAGAAGGCTATGTTGTGATAAATCTGTCTGACAATTAGATGGAGAGGGCATATTGATGTTAAATTATATTCTTTGTACGCTCTGGTCAGAAGGCGGTGTAAACACCACAACAGCATTATGAAACAGAATATTGCATTCCAGATAATAACAGATATTCACGGTGCATGGTTTTACACTTCAATGTGCTGTTTTACTCAGTCATATTAATGTTTTAAATTATGTAACATTGTCTTCTTTATGCATAGTGGGGGGTTTTTTGACTGAAAATGTACCTTCCTCTCCCTCTCTCCTCCTGTTGCTCTGCCTTTTCCCTTTTCCATTTTTCCTTTTCCTTTTTTTAAAAGTGATGCTTGGGGAAGAAAAGAGAAAAGCCTAAAGCAAAACTGTCTGTGCAAGAAAATAGCAACAAGTAGTTTCAAGATTCATAAGCTATGATTTTATGTTATATGTTTACAGATTCAATCTGTGTACCAGGCTTTGATCCAAGCCTTAGCATGATGACTGGAATCACTCCGATTAACCCAATGATACCAGGCATGGGTTTAGTGCCGCCACCACCACCAACAGATGTGCCTGTAGTCAAAGAAATAATTCACTGCAAAAGCTGCACACTCTTCCCTCCAAACCCAAGTAAGTGGATCTGATGAAAGAATGATATTTTCATAGATATATTGTGTGAAGTATTTTTTATCTAATAAAAACCACATTTTTTAAATAGAGTGTAGGCAAGTATGGTGTTTCCTTCTAAGGTCTACTCTATGTGTAAAGTGTGATATGGTATCAGAGAATACTTATTAAGCTCTGAAAGGTCATGTAAAAAAACGTACGTAGTGTGTACAAAAAAACCAACAATAATTACTTAAACAAGGCTAAGAGAGTGTGAAGATCTACGCTTCTCATAGTAGAAATATGTCTTTCCTGCAGATCGGAGTGTCACAAAATGAAATGATTGTACAGTGATGATCATCTCCACACTCCTCTTCAGGTGCCCACAGTTAGTTGGGACCAAGCTGGGCTTGTGTCCCTGAACACAGCAGCTTGCACCCAAACACTGACTAGCTCCAGTTCCTCCCTGGGGGAGATAGATCCTCTCTTGCCATTTTGGGGGGGAGCAGCATGGTAGATGAGTTCCTTCTCTTTGAGAGCAGGGACCAGGCTTCCCTCTGCTCTTTCTGGGACTACGTGCAAATGGAAAACTCTTTCCACTTAAGCCACCACTTCAGGCACAAAGCCTGGTTTTGCCTATGTTAGCCCCAGGAGTTAAGTTTCAGAGCCATCAAACCAGCAGCTTTCACTATCGCTCTAAAGACAAAAGAGAAAAGTAAGCAAGTAGTCTGATGCTCTGGATTTGCAGTGTACCCAGGTCATGGTTTAATCAAAGTGGCTGAGTGTGTGAATATGTATGTATGTATGTGTATATTTTAAGGTTGTAACCCCATTTACTGTGTTAAATGGACAAAAAACTAAGCCATATAAATCAGATTCCTTCCTACTTGTAGAGGAATGCTCTAGTAATCTACATATAAACAAGGTGAAGTGGTATGATGGAATATAGTTTTTATACAGCCTTCAAAAAATTTAATAGCTTTGTGATTTAAGTGTGTATATATTCTATATATATATACATAAAAATAACATTTCTAGCCACTCCACCTCATGAGCACTTGTAAACAGTGAGGTTATCCTTCCTGTGTGCTGGCGTTCACTTCATTATCTGGCAACAAGACAAAACAGATAACCAGAAGAGCATTTTCATCATGCTGTCACTTCATCGTGTTTCCCACTTTGTTTTTCTGTTTGCTGTGCTTCTGTTCTCTGAAACAGAAATGAAATTATGCTAAGACCAGGGAAAGGTGTCCAGCCCAAGTGCCCAGGGTGTAAATAGCATGGACTTGCTTGCAGAGGGCCCACACACTTGGTGAGTGTGGTGAGAGATGAGTATGAGCCAGACATGGTGAAGTTCAGGCTTTCAATGTACTGCACCAGCACTTAAGATTTGTGCTCAGGGTCAAATCAGTTGCAGAAACTCCCCTACTTTGAAAAAGAATATTTTGTATTTTTTGTGTGACTGTGCAGGGAAAAGAAAGATCCTTATAGGCCTTACTGTCTGTCTTGGAGAACAACCCACAGTGAAAGGAATTAATCTCTGAAACACCACCTCAAACATGAAGAGGTTTAGATTCAAGTAATCAATTTTGGACAATCTCTGCAATATTCAAATACTTTGCTTCTCCCTCCCACCTCCATGCTATGTCAAGTAACTGCTGCTGCCCAGAACTGATTAGGAGAATGAAAAGAGCAGATGGATCAAAAGACAAATTTTGTATTCCAATGTGATTTCTGTTTTGACTTAGATCTTCCACCACCTTCAACAAGAGAGAGACCTCCTGGGTGTAAAACGGTGTTTGTTGGAGGATTACCAGAAAACGCAACGGAGGAAATTATTCAGGAAGTCTTTGAGCAGTGTGGAGATATAACAGCAATTCGGAAAAGCAAGAAGAATTTTTGTCACATTCGCTTTGCAGAGGAGTTCATGGTTGATAAAGCCATTTACCTTTCTGGTACTTCACATTCTTTAATGGATTTTCCTTGCTTCTCATTTGTGTTTTGTGATGCTAATGTTTGCTTTTTTTCTTAGCTGTTATCTCAGCGAGTCTTTCTTGAGCTCAGTGGCTGTAGCTTGGAGTGGCAAGGGGCAATTCTATGTGTCTCTGTGTCTGCCAAGATGTGTGCATGGTTTTGTGTGTTGCTTACCCAGGAGCAATTTGCTGCCATCCCGCAACAATGCAACAGATCCTGAAAATTCACTACAGAACAATCTTATTTTCAATTTACACAGGTTTATATAGTTTTGATCACAGGTTATGGAAAGAGAGGAGGGGACTAGGCAGAAATGCTGCTGTTTTCCAGTTCCAGTTTCTCTGATAGGCTGGCAATTACATTGGCATATTTTCACAGATTTGCAGTGCAGTCTGAATAAAGTCTGCTTTTATGCTTGTATGTGTGTATTCAGTTACTTCATGGGTTAGATTCTGAGCCCCATCTGTAGGCTGCATCTATTGCCTTCCAGGAGAAGGAGTGTCATAGAAATTTGAGTGTAAAATTTCAGAATCTCTTTTATTTTCCAACAAAGGAACAGACATAAAAAAAACCCCAAACCACCTATAACTCATAGGGAAAAAGAAAATAAAAAAGAGAGAGAGAGAAGAAAAAGGACAAAAACAAATTCTGCTTTTATTGATGATTCTTCTGAATCTCTTTATTTAGTGGCCAGCCCAGCCCTAACCCTTGACAAGGTATCAGGCTTCGCTGACTGTCAGTGCCCTCTTAAGGTTACAGGCTCCTTCCTGTGAGGGTTGGCTTCCTAAATGAGCCCTTCTTCACCTTGCTGATCTGGATCCAATCCCCTGCATGTATTTGTCTCCACAGGCTCACTTGTCTCTCTTTCTGGGTCCTGGGGAGACCTACAAGCATTGTCTTGCCCCACAAGTGTAGTGTAACACTTTAACCGCACATGCAATGTATTCATAAATAAACAAGAGCCAGGGACTTCTCCTTGGCCAAGATGAGCTGGCACAGACTGGCTTACAGCAACACACCTTGTGTGCAGTCACCTTGAATGGACTTGGTGGGACCCTCCAAAACAGTGCCTGGGAGGCAGCTAATGATTAGGGATACCTTGTTTGAGCTCCCACCCTAATCATCTTCTGTTTATCAGTAAGGATTTAAATTTAATGTCCTGTAAGTGTCCATAGGAAGCTCAGACAGCTTAGAAAGAAGTGATGTCTCAAATCACCATCAACTACATCTTAAAATGAAAGAAAACACCTGAAGTTTTGAAATATTTGCTCAGGAAAATCCTAGCACCTTTATTTCACAAAGTTTTTTTGTGTTTGGGTTTGTAGTTGGGGTTTTTTCTAACTTGGCTGCTTTCTTTAAACATCTGTTTGAAAAGCTACAGAAAATGGTGAGTTTTATGAGATCTATATAAAGATTTCTTTGAAATATTGCTGTGTTTTCCCATTTCTTCCAGATCTTTATTCCACCCATTTTTTTTTTCTTAGATTTTTTTTCTTATACTCACTTAATTTCTTCTTCCCTCCTCATCTTATCTTCACAGTTTCCATCCTTCCTGTTTATTTGTTTATTCACATTACTTCCATAACGGTGTAGCTCCTTGGACAGATTACAGCTATCACAGTAGTAAGAAGCAGTAGCACATTTTCCAGCTTCCACCTTCTGTCTAGGGGCCCCATCTCCACAAGTAACAAAGCAGAGGAGAGGCACACCATATTCAGAAGGAGCTGCTATTACTGCATATGGTAAACAAAACAGTGGCAAGAGACAAAAGAGAAGTACAAATGGAATTTGTGGCTAATATAATATGCATGTTATATTACAGGAAAGTCATGCCTTTGATATCTGTAATATAATGATAATTTTGTCTACCTAATCAGTTTTATCTGTCTACCCCATCTAATCTCATCAAACTCTGTGTTTATCCTGTGCTTATCATCAGAATAGTGCAAGTGATTACAAAATCCATCAAGTAGTTTAATTACTGATTTTTTTTCTTTCAATTCCCAAGTAAACACATATGAAAAGCAGACTGGGAGATGGGTAGAAGACTATGATAAAAAAGTTGGCTTGACGCAGCGTGGTTTTCATTTAGCCCTGAAAGTTAAATTTTGATCTCATGAGGAAAAGACTTTCTAAAATCAATATACCAACCCAATATACCAACCCATGAGAAAGCTCTTTCTCCAAAGAGTATGCACTTTACTCTTGTGGCTGACAATTGAGTAACTCCTGCAAATATTGATGGCCCTTGATTTGAAAATATGGGACAAACAGGTAGCTTGAGACAGACCTGTTTATACCTCAAAAGCCTATATGTATGCATTTTTTAGTGTACTGTTATTTTCCCCTGTGGGTTTCCATTTAGTACTGTGTACTGGTTTTATTTTATGTTCTTGCTGATCATCGTCAACACTCTGATCTAGATCCCCAGCTAGAAAGCAGCTATTGGCCTGTCCCCATATAGCACCACTCAAAGGTAAGTCAAGCCACAGAGTTTTGACTAGACCTGTGATATGGAAATACTGCGTTTGATTTTTATTTAGCACCCTCATTAATTTTTTCTATTGCTGCTCCTTTAAAGTGAGGATCTTGGCAAGTTCCCAAAGTCTTTTCCTCTGCCATTGTGTGTGAAATTGAAATGAAAAGTGACAAGCTAGACACACAGTTAGTGTTAGCTGCAGTCCCAAGCAAAGACATGGGGAAGGGCATCTACGAGGGCAAGTTATTGCCCATGCATGAAGGGGAGGCAATGGCAAGTGATTCTCTCTTACATTCAAATACCCTTTGACATCAATAAGAAAACATGGTATTGGTAAAAAGCAAGCCTCACAGCTGCCCCACAGCTCAAATTTGCCAACCCAGATGGGTGACTGAGGATCCTATAAACAAAATAGGACCTGCCAGTTTTGCACCCCTTGCTACACAGCATCTAGCTGGCTATCAACCCATCGAGGAGTCTGTTCTTCACTGGCTAGGCTGTAGGGCCTGTAGTGTCTGCAAAACCTGATTAGGAGTGCAGGCAGCCATGCCAAAGCTGTTTGCTGGTTTTTTTAAGGGAAAGATGCCAAGCCCTGAGCAACCCATCTGACTTTGAATCTGGACTGGAGTAGGTGACATCCAAGGTCCCTTCTGATGCAGGTTACTCTAATTTTCTGTGCTGGTAGAAACCACCTGGCTGGCTGACTGCCTTTACTTGTAAGAAATAAAGAAGCAGTCAGATTATTTCAGTATGGTTCATGAGCAATGTCAAAAAGCTGTTTAATTTGGAAGCATTTAAACTGGCTACCTGAAGGGTAGTCCAGTTTAGTCCAGTTTAGTCCAGTGCTACACAGGATACTGGGTTTTTAACTGCAGTTTACACTGTTCTGCATTGGTTTGTGGTTGATTTCCATTATCCCCCTTTACTTGAAAAATGAGGGCCACTTAAATAAAACCCAGCTGTGCTGGTACACATGCAACCTGTAGAAGCACAGTCTTTTTCATTAGTTCTTTATTCAAATTAACTGTAGCTTTGAGATCCAAAAGAGTCTTTCATCCTGCAGTGTTTTGTTTCTCATTCTGTCCATGCCCAGTGAACTCTTGCCAACACAGGAGAAAGATGGGGTGAGAAGAAGAGAGCTTGTGTCTTCCTGGAAAGTACAGCCCAGCTGGGAGATCTAATTTTAGGTTCACGAGACCTGGCACCTTGGCAATGTCCTTTCACATTGCTGATAATGCCATTTTGGCACAGAGCAATCAGTGTTTGAGGAATGCAGCTGGCAAGTCGAACTGGGGGAGGGTTAACATTTGTCACCATTATCAGGGTAGCTGCACCGCTGACCCCTTTTGGCTGACCCCTTCATGCCTACACCTCTGTGGATAAAACCACATAATTGCCCCCTCATTAGTTCAGAGCTCGGCTCTGAAAGGTCACCCACACTCTTCATCTATTATGTCTCATAGAATATGGTGTATCTGTAACTCTTCCCTTCAACACCTTGTGACTTGAGCTACCTATACAACCACGAACAGCCTTGTGAGGAAAAAGTAGTGTTTACTCCTTTGAGCATGAGAAAGCAGAGCAAAATGAGGGGAGATTTAAAATAACAATCCTCTTATTTGTCTCCCTTGCAATATTCAGTTCTACTTCATCCCAAGCTTGTGAAAGTTATAGACCAGATTTGGTAGGTTCCTTGGAAGTTTTTGATGCCTTCTGGCTTTGAAGGACTTCTGAAACACTTAGCTCAAGTTTTTTGTCTGTGTTTAGGGTCCTTGCTGAAAAATGAAAGTCATACCTCTTCCTCACTGACAGCCTACTTAGGTAAACTCCACAAGATGTTTGAAAGGAAAATATCAAATCCAAAGGCATCTGGATTGTTTGGGGTTTTTTTGTAAGGATCAGTACATATACAGATATTTAATGTCTTTAAAGCTATTATTTCATGTGTGCTGTAGTACAGACAGTCCCTTGTATTTATTCAGCAGGATGTTTTTTACAGCAGTAAAACAGAATATGCCCAGATATGCATTTTTGCAAAGATGCTCCTAATCTACTACACAAGTCTTAACTTTGCTGTTCCTGGAGAGAGTTCAAAACTGAGTTTAAGTGTCATGGTGAGGTACTGTAGCTCTTCAAAGCAGAGGCAAACCATGAAACTGAAGGGTAGGTTCTCTTCGATTGCTGTTCAAAAGCACCAAATACCATTTTGCCTGCCATTTTGAACTGCCATTTGGAGTTTCCTGCCCCTGGAGTTATTGGAGTTGTAGTAGTGTGTGTTTCTGAAGACCCTCCTGCGTGCCAGCACTGAACAAGAGTGCATATCTGCAACACTCTGACATTTGAGAAGGCTCTGCTGGGCTTCCTCTGCTGTTGAGGCTACTGAGGCTGGCATGGAGAAATTACATCTGGCCCTGTGCAGAATGATGAATTTTATCTGCATCTAAAGGCTCTGTTTGGAGCTTTCTATGTAGTGTTTTCTCACACTTTCTTTGAATTGGCATTTTAAAAGTTAGAGAACTTGCTCTGAAAGTATCTTTCAGCCTCAGAAATAAAATTTGAAAAAAAGATAGGTATCCAGCATAAGTTCTTCTACAGTATGGTCATGAAAAGATCCTTTTGTGCTTTGGCATGATTTGTTTGTCCCCTGACAGCAGTCAAGGGTTTTAGTTCAGAGCAAGCCCTGTTGTACTGCTGTGTAGCCTCTGCCTTAAAGGCTTTACTATCTGATGGCTTTAGGGTATGGATACATTCACCAGATTATGAATATGTAGAACAACACTAAAGATCAGGCACAACAGGTTGCATTATTTCTTCTGAAAGGGTTCTCGCAAATATCTGATAAATCCACCTGCACTTCTGAAATTACTTTAACAAATGAAGAGCTCTATTCATTTGTAGGTGGTCTGTATTTGTCACCAGATCATTTCCAGTGGGGAACTGGGAAGTGGTGTTTGCAATTTTAAAGCCTCAAAATTTGAGATCTAGCATCACTGCAGTTATGACACCACCGTCTTTGTGGCACAGGAATTTATGTAGCACAATTTTCGCATTCATCTGTTGTGGTGACTTTTACAAAATTCAGCATTTCCTCTGCTTCCAATTCCTTTGGCAGGCTGGAGAAAAGCTCTAAACTGTACATGATTTCAACAAGATCAGGGGAAGAAGGACTCTACATTCAGACCATAACAGATCCTTTTTTAGTAGTTGTTTTTTGTTTAGCTAAGCTTTTGCACTGGTGAACTTTGGGAGTATCAAGTTGAAAAATTAGATATTTTGAGAGACTTCTAGAGTTGTAGATTCTCCACCTTTGGGTTGACTTTTCAACTCATCTACTATGCTGACAGGTGATGATGAAAATTGTGAGGAAAAATTAGTTGATGACTGTTTATCTTCCTGTAAAAACACAGTAATCAATAGATCCTGCATAGGTATGTGGGAATCAGTTAATGTATATTTGGACATAACTGAACGGGGGGGGCAGGGGGGCACGGGGAGGAGAGAAAAAGAAAATAAAAGAAGCAAAGAAGTCCCGCAACAGTTAGTTCTGCTTGTTGATTTCAGGTTACCGCATGAGATTAGGATCTAGCACAGACAAAAAGGATTCAGGTCGCCTTCATGTTGATTTTGCTCAGGCAAGAGATGACTTTTATGAATGGGAATGCAAACAAAGGATGCTGGCCAGAGAAGAACGCCACAGACGCAAAATGGAAGAAGACAGACTGCGCCCTCCTTCTCCCCCAGCAATAATGCATTATTCTGAACATGAAGCTGCATTGCTGGCTGAAAAATTGAAAGGTAAGCAGCATTTGATACTTTTCAGTATATTACTCTGTAAAAGCAGGAGTCACACAGAAGTCAGAGCAGGGGGGCTGATTTCTCTCTGATGTATTTCATTACTTGCCCTTTTAGCTTTCCCCCTATTCCTCTGCTATTTCTATGCCAATGGTAATGATACCTAACTGCTAAAAATATATCATGTCTGTCCATCTACCTGTGCTTTACCAGCTAAAACACAACTTTCAGAATACTACAGTGGTGGTGGTTTTTTTCTGTTCAATTGCTGTCATCATTTACCTTGGAAATGCTCTCATAATAAGGCAACCTGTTACAAACATCCTTCATATGAAAGGCGTAGTACTTAAAATGTCTTTATTCCTTGACTAAGAAGTTCCTACATTACTTGTATGCAACTTTCCCAATTCCTGGCATTTAAATTGCCCTCATGAGCTGCATTTTCAAGTGCCTCTCAGATGCAGTGCTACAACTTATCTCTGACATACACCATCCATTTTTTCATTCCCTCTTTAAAGTTAGAATTACTTGTGCAAGATACTGTCATGGTTTGGTGTGTGCTTATTGGTGTGTGCTTACTTGCATGTGGCTTTTTTTCTAGGTATACTTACCAAGTTGACATTTTTCAAGGGTGCAGCTTGAAGATTCCTGACTTTAACAGTTACTGTAGAAAATAAGAAGCAAAAGAAATAGAATTATTCATGGCAAAGAAATTAAAAAAAAAAAAAAAAAAAGATCTAGCAAACAGTTCTTCATACCCCTTGGAGTTGTATTTATTTTCATTAAGTGTTTAGCAATTGTGTTTGACATTCTTTCCTCACACAGTGGCCAAACATGTTACTCTACAGTGTGCCAGGTCACGAGAAACTGTGATTCTTGCCACTGTTCGGAATTATCCAGATTAGATTTAGGATATCTTAACTGTCAACACACTGGCCTCTGTTTTTACTATGAAGTTTGTTTGGGAAGCCAAAGAAGGGCAGTACAAAGTGTTGCATCCTTGGAGCATGGAGCAGAGATGCACCCTACTGTCTCTTTGAGTACTGCATTGGTCGCTGTTAGTTGTCACTGTTACCTCAGCCTATTATTAGTTTGGCTGACTGATATTCTCACCACATACACTCTTCTCTTAAATAATTCATTAAGTAACTGGGAGCTTGGGAATTTAATCCAGATGGATTGATAGACCAGGAGAAAAGGAGGAAAGAGGCCGAAATATGAGTTTTTAATTCTTACCTAGCTTCCAATACAACTGCTCTAGAGGTTATACAATACAATACAGAGTTTTAGATCCATCTGTTCCCAGAATCTGTTTTCAGTTGAATATTTTAGGAGTTAATCTTTTATAGGGAAGTTTTCCTTTATGTAGCAAGGCCTAGAGGTTTCCTGAACTAAGCCAGAAAACGCAAGAAGTCTGGACAATTTCTTCCGTATGGCTAGCCATTGCTTGGGGCAACTGAATAGGGGTTTTTGCAAGATATTTAAGATGTCTGTATTTAGAAGGGTTTTTCTTTTCATTCTGGCAAGTTTCCATACTTAATTAAAACTTAGTCCAAGCATTTATATCTTTGTTTCTCCTGAGGGACATTTGACCAGAGCTTGACATCTATGCACAAGTTTAATATAGAAATATTTTGAGCACAATACAGCTCATATACCTGACTATTTCTCTGGAAATAAACTTTCAGAAATATACAGAAGTAAATATAAGAAATTAAAATGGTACATTTTTTTTTTTTGTTAAAAAATCATTAAAATCTAGCAAAAGAACATATTGCTATTTTTTAAACTTTGATAATTAGCAATTGCCTTGTAGCAAAATTAGTGGCACCAGCCCTGGATCTGTATAGTATGGAGGGTATGGAGGATGCAAAGAAGCACCCTCTCTTCTCACTGGCCATGAGTTGTCTTCTGTACTAGGTAGTCTAGAAAGCAGAGGTGGGGTTCAGTCATTATACTGTCCAGCTCTACCTTTCCTATGGCATCATAGCCAGTAGATACTGGCAGCAGGGTAGATAAGGCAGCAGGGTAAAACATTATGGCCCCTCTTGGGAAACATGGATTCACCACATGAACCCTTTGTGACATTCTAAAAACAGAAGTAAAGCAACACTAAAGAAAGATCTTTAACTCTGGCAAAGGGCAGTTCACGTCATCATACATTCACAACTTAAATGTGGACTTCAGTGAAGCTAACAGAAGATATACAGATGTATACACACGTGTGTGTATATATGTATAACTTAGGGTCAAATTCTTAGGTCTCTGGCTATCACCAGATCTGCATTGCTGCAAAAGCTTGGAGAATTCATCCTAAAGAAAAGAAAGACCAAAATATATCTGCTCTTGACAGCATTTACCTTGAAAGACTGTTTTTTGAGCAGATGCTTTGCAGTTGTTTTCTTAAGAAAAGTCATGACCTCCCCATGGTACCCACTTCAAAAGGCTCCCAAGCTCTGTTGCCAGCTCATGAGACAGAGCTGCAGGTACCCAGTGTGCAGGTTTCAACTCCTGCAGTGCCTCCAGAACTTCACTGAGTAACACTAGCTGTGAAGCGAGCCAAAATAGCTAAACATCTGTCATCCCAAGATACTGCTTTGCAATCACAGATGTAGACAACTTGGTCTGCATCCAAACAATTTTTGTTGTCAGAATAACCTTGGAAATTCCTGACAGCAAGGAAATCTGATGGTGAGCACAGATGAACTAGGCTTGTCAGCCAGTCCTCTGTTGTGGTCTAGATATTTATTGAGTCTATAACAGAGGTGACAATATCTTTTTTTCACCTTCTGCAAACTGCAGAAGACTTAAAGAAATCTTTGGTTTTGTGTACCAGACTTGGCTGGAAACTCAATAGGAGCGTACTCCTATTCCTCTCACGTGCTGAAGTCACCTGGTACAGTGGTAACTGTCATAAAGGAGAGTGGGTGTGACAGTACAGAGGATCTTTTATGCCAACTGGAAACAAAAGTTCATTATAAAATTTCAGCCTGGTAGCCTTTACTGGTATGGAGCTTCATAGAAGAAAAAAAAAAAACAAACAGTTTCTTGAAATGCACTGCCCGGTAACTGGGGCTGGGAACTCACTGCATGTGATGCCTTGCATACCTGCAAAAGCATGAGGATTTATGACTTGCTCCTCATTCCCAGCTCTCTTTGGACTATCTCAAAACTCTCTTTAGCTTCAAAGAACTTGGTTTGTGTGCTTGATTTTTGCAGAAATAAGAGAAACCCAACAACCTGTGAACCAGTGCAATTTTTTAACACTTTCCATTTTATACTGTGGCAGACAGTGCTATTTTCTGAGCACCTCACTTTCCCTTTCCCTTTCCCTTTCCCTTTCCCTTTCCCTTTCCCTTTCCCTTTCCCTTTCCCTTTCCCTTTCCCTTT